>PVIA01005224.1:0-117011 GCA_004024845.1 Tonatia bakeri
TCCACACCCCCACAGAGGTACAATGTATGGATTCTTCTCCCACCAGCACATAGCCAGGGTCACATCTATATTTTATAGATGTTCCAGGTTCAAAGAGGTTTCTGTGTCCATCTTCCTTGTGCCCATTGAGGATTTTAGGAGGAGCTTGGCACTCTAGAGGAAAGGAAGAAAAATTTTCACACTTAAACAACAGCAACAGGAGGAAACAACCAAAGAAATTTACATTAATGCTATAATTTCCCTCTGGCAGCAGTTGTATGATACAGAAGATATGTTGCAGCTCAGTTTGGGGTAATTTTAGAACAGTGGTTCTGATCTTTTCCTCTTTTCTGCTCTTAGGCTGCTGCAGATTTTGTTCAATTCCCACTTGGTGCTTTAACTTCTCTCTTGTCTCTTCCTTTCTTAAGGAATCACCTTGTATGCTTTCATGAGAGATTCTAGTGTTTCCATGGGGTGGGGGCTTTGCTGACTTCCCTTCAAAGACACCAGTATTAGGATAAACAAGCATTTTTATTCCCTAAAGAAATGAGCAACTTAGTGTTCCCTAATATTATTTTCCCAAGGATACTTCCACAAAATGAACTAACACTGGGGCAGTGTTAAAAAAAAAAAAAGCCTTCTATGTAATTCATAAACACTGTAGTATTAAGTAAAATTGAGGGGATTAGAAACTAGAAAAGGCTCTGCCTAAGTCCACAACCCATTCCTTTAATTCTTGGAAGGGATCAACCAGTAGCACCTTTTGTTGGTATTGGAACACTCACCCTTTTCACAGACTGGTGGGGATGGCTCCCAGATGCCTTGGCCATTACATCGTATTTCCTTCCTACCTTTCAAGGTGAAGCCAAATGAGCAAGCAAATACCACAGTGTTGTTATATGAATATTGATCTTTCTGCCCAGACAGTATTTGGCCTCTAAGGATCTGGGGAGGTGGACACTGAATCCCAGAAATAGAAAGTTTGCAGTGTGGGGCAGGGCCACTCCAGGTCCCAGTCGTCTGACTGTCATTGGTACAACGGATCGTGCTCTCCCCAGTCAGGATGAAGTCCACTCCGTCCTCTGGGCCCGGGTCACAGGTGTAAGTGACTGTGCTCCCATATGGAACATTCATTGAAGGGTTGCCTGTGTGTCTTCCATTGAGAATAGAAGGAGGTGGTGGGCAAAGAATTTCTAGAGAAATTACACAGAGAAATGACAAGATTGCAGCTGAGCTGCAAACAAAGCCACAAACTTGATGCCAGTCTCACCTCCTAGGTTCCCAGACCTAGGATACTTGAGTTTCAATAAACAATGAAGACAGCTGTAAGAATATAATTTAAAAAATATGATCTATTCCAGGATTTCTTCTGGTCCTTTGATTTCTTTTACTGAGTATATTATCTCCTCTATGTGCAGCTTACAAGTCTAAGTAGATTTCGGAGAAAGAAAAGCCTAGGAACCCTGCCTTACTTGAATAAACAGAGAATAAAGACATAACTGAAACATGCTTCAGCTATAACCCATAGAGATGTCTAGGAGAGATATCTGGTCTCTAACGAGAAGCTTTTTGTCAAAAGAATTCAGCGTCCTCCTGAGCCTCAGACGAGGAATTAATTGCAGAGCACAGTTTGTATAACCTACCTTTACACACTGGCATTCCGGTCCATAAAGCGCTCTGTCCATCAATTACACACTGACTAGAAGTTGGGCCTTCTAATCTATACCTGTAGACAGAGGGTGGTCATTCAGAATTATCAGGCAGCTATTGATATGGGTCACTAACCTCTACTTAAAGTCCCAGGTAAGTTTATTTGATTGGTGTGCATCAACTCTTGTTAGCATTGTCTGTCACAACCTCACCCCCAGCTCTCCATAGATCCTCACAGAGCAGCCTTCACAGGTCACCATGCACAGAGAAGCTCAAAGGGTTAAGTCCCATAGACCCTCCAGACACTCACCCTTCATTACAGGAAAAGCTCACAGTTACGCCAACCTGAAGACTTGGAGGCCCCTTTATCTTCCCATTGAGTAATGGTCTTGGAGCTGCACACTGTGCCTCTATGGAAACATGCCAAAGATGCACAAGGCATGGCACATAACAATAGCCTAATTTCTGAAAATTGATTGTAAAATTAGGGTACCTTCACATTTTGGAATGACAGCACTCCAGTCTCCTGAAGACAAACAACGAATGGTTTTTTCTCCAACAAGCAAGTAACTGGGTTCACAGTGGTAACTCACAGTCAATCCAGGGACAAAGGGGCCAACATTGTTCCCTGTGTGATTTCCATTGGGGATCATGGGAAGCGGTGGACACTCTAGGGGTAAATCTTGACACACACACATTTTTTAAAAAGGCCATTAGATGAAATATCCTTCACAATATACATTTTGACATAGTATATGGATCCAAATAAATGACACATGATCTGTGGTAACAAGTCATGAATTTTCAACTCGTCATTTTAAAGGTCAAACAAGTGTGATTTAATCATATCCATTTTATACCACAAATAGCTCATTGTTTTTCATTTTTAGTTACTTATTATTTATTTTGTGAAAAATATTAATGATCAAAAATAGTCTATATTTACAAATATACTCACCTTCACTTAAGCTTATTCTCTGCTCCAAAAGTAGCATATTATTAGGGGGTTATCCTGCTAGATATTAGTAACAATTTTGTGGGATCCTATATGTGATACATATATATATACATATTGGGTGACACTGTGTGTACTCACATCTTATTCTCTGCCTTTCTTTCTTTGCTTAATATGTATGAGATCTTTCCATGTAAATATATAAAGATCTACCTAAATCTTTATAAAGGCTGAATTCTCTTATACAGTCACCTCATTTAGTGACTATTTTCAGACTGTCCTTACCTCTAGATTATATATTTATAAATATATACATAAAATCATATTTTCAAATAATTGTTTTTTAACTTGCTAATATAAAATTGATTTTGTTCTTCACTAAGTAAATAAATAGCTAATTTTGATGGTAAAATGTTTCTCAAACATGCCAGCCACTCTAATTTTATGACAGAAGTTCAGATTTAGATTTCAGCAACAGCTTAAGCCCAACTAAATAAAAATTAATGAAGACCTCACTTGTAAAGTCATTTGATTTGAAATGTTATGATTGGGAAGATGATTTGGAAAAACACTGGATCACTTCAGAAAGTGTTTATAGAGTCACATAGAACAGGGCACCATTTTTGCCAGGGTGTATTAGCAGCTATTTACAGATGAGTGTTGAGTCCATGGGGTATAATTTTGCTAGCAGATCTCACATGTCTTCTCATTTTAACATTAATTCAGATACATGGTTTAAAACTACACTATTCATAAAACTAGCACTAACTCTGGCCCCCAATCTTGTGAGACTTACTCAATTCAATTATTAGGTATGTTCAGTTACTTTTTCTGATCATAATTTAAAACATCTGTTCTATTCATGCCTGTTGAATAAACATTCATATCCTTTACAACTAAAAAAAAAAATACCCCAGGGAAATGATAATTTTCACCCTGGCCATGATTCCACCCTAATCCCCACCATTATTCACACATCGACACTGTTCTTCCTTCAGAATGATCCAAAACTTCTCCTGCACAGACATGCAAGGACCCACCCTTCCAACTCAGTTTAATTTCCTTTTTACTCACCCCTCTCACAGATTGGCAGTGGTGTTGGTCCCCATTTTGTATTTGCTCTGCACCAAACGGTCTCATTTCCTTTCATGGTGAAGTTGGTGTTACAGGTAAATGTCACAGAATCACCATGTCTGTACGGTGACCTAGATACTCTACTTTTGTGTCCCCCTGGCACTATGGGCTCAGGGCAAATAGACTGCCTGTTGAAATATTCACATATAGGAGCATCTTTATCCCAGATTCCTTTCACTTGGTCTTTACTAATACAAAAAAGGCTTCTTTCTCCAATGATGCGGTAGTTAGGTGAACACCTGTACCTCACGACAGTATTAATTGGTACAGGGCCAGAAACATAACTATTATAACCATTTTTGATTGCAGGAGGAGGGTCACAAGAAATCCCTGAAAATTAAAAAAGAAATATGCAGTGAAATTAATTATGAAAACAAAAAGATTCAAATTTAGATTAAAGATCCAAATATAGGATGTGTCACTTTATCAAAAACAGAGTTAGAAATGTGTATAATTTATTTTTTACTGATAGTCCTACTCATACCAAAGATCGTAAATTCTTACCATTCACTTGATCCTCAGCAAACAAATCAATATAGAACTTATAGGTATCATCTTGACCAAACACTGACAATAAAACATGTTTATTAAATAGTTCTGAGTCTAATCAATTTTAATAAAGGCAAACAGCACATGAAATTATATGTTAATGACATGCTAATTACATATGGGTGCATCATGGACTAATGAAATGTGGGCTCAGGTGACCTGGTTTCAAATCTCCACTGTCATTCAATAGCTGTGTGACTTTGGGCAAGTCTTACCATCTCTAAGTCTCAGTTTCCTAGTGTATCATATAAATCAAGCTACTTCATAAAGTTATAATGGGGACCCAGAGAGATAAAAGGCCTGAAATGAGCAAGTACAACACCCGCGATGCAGAAATTATTTGATGCCTGTTTCAAACACACAACTGGGGCTACGGGCTACAAGTGGTGAAAGGACATTCTGTCCCTCTACTAAAGATACTGCAGCCTCACTACAGTCATTTGTCATCCTTTGATGCTGCATCCTTTTGAAAAGCCACAGGAAGTGGTCAGGGATTTGGAATAATGACCTCATATCCTTTATATTCTTGTACTAATGTTAATTCTTTATAGCTGGGTTGGTATATACACACCTTTCCTCAGTGAGTCCCAGAATGAAGGGAAAAGTGCCAACCTCAGAACTGTTGGTTGATTTCCATTTAACTATAAGAGTTGCTCATCAGTAGAGGAACTGGGATAAAAACACATGGCCAAATCATTTCAACACAGATGTGCTACTCAGTTACAGTGGGGTAACTTTCCAGAGCCTTTATCTTAATATAGATAGAATACTCAATAAATATGTAGTCAACTGAATTCCTTTCATTTTGGCCTGCACTCTAGAACATACTGAAGAGTGACATGTCCATGTTCAAAGTACACATATGGATAAGATGTTATAATTGATAAATGCATGATAACACCCAAAATGAAGAGGTAAGATTCATACTTATTTTTGCTTCTACTCACATTCACAGACAGGAAGGTTATTATTCCAGCATACTCTCATCCCTTCTGAGACACACTGACTAGAAGATTTGCCACTTAACCAGTACCTTAAACAATAAGGGGTAGCAAATCATCACCAGAAGAAACAAATTCTCAGTTGCATGGAACTCTCAAACATGTGGTATTAATGAGGTTGGTTTTTAAAAGTATTTAGGCTTAAGGAAAAAGACCAAGATTGTTTATGAATCAGTTCAGCTATGTGATGACTTCAGACCAGGTGAAAACAGAGAAAAAGTCCTAATGATTATAAAATTTTAAGTGAGTCAACTGTAATAGTATAAACAATAAAATATTTTAAGAAGAAAAATTCTCCCTTTTTTCATTGGTTTCTAAATTTCAAGATTCTCTTGACCTCAAGAGAAGGAACAAATCTCAGTTTTGAGTGACGAAAATATCAAGGATCTTTTCCCTAAGCTCAACTCAAAGAACTCCCCTTACTAAACTCCCATCATCTATTCATTCTTCATAATATAGCCTAACTTCACACTTCAAACTTTGCTTTTTCAATGATAGATGGATAATTCTGAGTTTTGGTTGGTTATACACAATACATACACTTGAAGAAAACCAATAGGATTTGGTTAATAACAGAATTCTTAGTCATAAATGGTAAAGAACAGGAGGGAAAGGACTAGAGGGAGGGATAAACAGCAACGGTCTTAGAGATCACATACTGCAATGCTTAGCTGTAAGTCATAGGTCTCAATTCAGGCCCTGTCACCTCACACTCACCCCTCATTACAAACAAAAGAAACCTCTCCCCCAGGCTGGAAGTTAGGAAGAGCCACCACTTGGCCATTGAGAAGTTTTTCTGGAATGGCATCACATGATTCCACTAGGAAAAAAGAGATGGAGCTGGCACATGAAGAGTCAGGAAACAGCTGAGTTTCCTTAAGATGGAATTGAGCTTTAGGCACCTTCACATTTGGGGGCTGTATGGCTCCAGGTTCCCAAGGATGTACACTGCGTAGGGTTAGCTCCAATGAGACTGTAGCCAGGCTCACAGCTGTAGGACACTTTCTGTCCAATTGCAAAGATTTCCTTATTCCTTTTGTTATAATTACCATGGTAGATATGTGGAGGTGTTAGATACCCTGAGGAAAGAACTGGATCAGAGACCTTTTATTTCTGAAATAAGAACTTTCTTTTCTACAACCTAAGCCATGTTGGGGTTAACAGGGGTGGGATGAAAGTGGTCGTGTCAACTCTCCTAAATGTGAAGCAGAGAGTCCTTTGGTGATGTGGAGTGGGATAACATCCATTAATTTTTTTTAGAAATGATGAAGCATGCAATCATCTACTTTCTCTCTCTTGATCTGTACCAGGAACCATTCCATCCACTCATCATTTTCCACTTACAGAGCTGAAATGATCTTGGTTATTCTCTCACTAATATTGTAGTTAAGGGGACCAAACTTTGGTAATACATTTTAATCACCAAAATCTACCTCAGTTTCCCACTCCCCAAATCAGTTGATAAAGGTTCTGGGCCTTGTATGTGTGTGTGTGTTGGGGTAGACTGAATGTTGTCAAATTTTTGTAAGTCATATATTTTTCAACAAGAGTAGGGGAGAGAGAATGGGGGAAGAGATTCAATCTTAGTTTAGCCTTATTACAGAAAGACTACATTTTTCTTTTCTTTTCTTTTTTAATTTTATTTTAATGATTGTTCAAGTACAGTTTTCTCCCCTTTACTCCCAATCCAGCCCACCCATCCCTCCCTCCCAACTTCCCTCCCATTACCACCCTCCCCCTAGTTTTTATCCATGTGTCTTTTAACTTTGGTCCTGTAAACCCTTCCCCTTTTCCCCTGAAAATCCCTTTTCTCTCTCCTCTGGTCACTTTCTGCCTGTCCTCTAATGCAGTGTCTTTGACTATATTTTGCTTGTTTCACTGTTTTGTTGTTTAGGTTCCTGTTAAAGGTGAGATCATATGGTATTGAGATCATCCTGCATCTCTTTCACTGCCTGGCTTATTTCACTTAGCATAATGCTTTCCAGTTGCATCCAGGATGTTGCAAAGGGTAGGAGCTCCTTCTTTCTTTCTGCTGCATAGAATTCCATTGTGTAAATGTACCATAGTTTTTTGATCCATTCATTTACTGATGGGCATCTAGGTTGCTTCCAGCACTTAGCTATTGTAAATTGTGCTGCTATGAACATTGGGGTGCAAAGGTTCTCCTGGATTGGTGTTTCAGGGTTCTTAGGATATAGTCCTAGCAGTGGAATTGCTGGGTCGAAAGGCAGATTCATTTTTAGTTTTCTGAGGAAGTTCCATACTGTTTTCAACAGTGGTTGTATCAGTCTGCACTCCCACCAACAGTGCACTAGGGGCCCCTTTTCTCCACAACCTCTCCAACACTTGTTGTTTGTTGTTTTGCTTATGATGGCCATTCTGACTGATGTGAAGTGGTATCTCATTGTGGTTTTAATCTGCATCTCTCTGATAGCTAGTGATATTGAACATCGTTTCATGTGATTTTGGATCTTCTGTATGTCCTCCTTGGAGAAGTGTCTGTTCAGGTCCTTTGCCCATTTTTTAATTGGATTGCTTGTCCTCTTAGAGTGTAATCGTGTAAGTTCTTTATATATTTTGGAGATTAAGCCCTTGTCTGAGGTATCATTGGCAAATATGTTTTCCCATACAGGTGATTCTCTTTTTATTTTGATACTGTTTTCTTTAGCTGTGCAGAAGCTTTTTATTTTGATGAGGTCCCATTTGTTTATAGAAAGACTACATTTTTCAATATGAGAATGTATAATGCTTACAGGTTTTGGGGTTTTTTTTTGAGTCAAATTCTGACATCAGCCAGTTTCTCCCCTTGGCATGGCCAATAAGATTGAAGATTCATTTTATTCTCATTTAAATAAAATTTAATCTCATGTATGCTTTAGCAAGAATTTTCTGATCACTGGCTCTGGTACTATTTGCTTTTTTAAATGTCCTCTAAATTCCGCAAGTTAATGTAGATCTAACACACTGCAGAATATAGCAAATTTCCTACCTCTTCAACATGTAAATACTACTTTCAAAGTTTAATTTCAAATTCTTTAACCAGGATACCAGCTGCCCTTATTATCTTTACCTCTTTTTCCCATACCTACCACTTTTCTATTCAACCAAAAATATCATTTCATTTATAGATCACCAAATTTTTATTCCAAGTCATCCTTGAAACACCTTGGAAGTGGAGCATTCCATTAACTACTTAAGTGGCATCATACCTTCTTGCCGACTTTCATGGTAAAACCAGGCTTACCTTTAAACATCATGGTATCATTTAAGAAATTAAATTCATACCATTCATACCATATTCATACCATTCTATATGAATGTCCATAATTCCATTTTCAATTTCTGCAATTAGGCATTTGTCTATTTTAATACACTGACGAGGAGAGCTGCTCCAGATCTCAACTTGGTTGCCTTTGTTGGTTCAGTATATTGACCCACGAGGTCAAACAGTTTTTTTCCATTCTGTCCAACAAGGCACTGATAAGTCTTCACTATTCCATAGTAAAAATTCTCTCTACTGCTGTTAGAAAAGTGCCCATTAAATATGGCTTGGGTGACTCACAAGGAAAGGCTTTTTGGGGATTAGGTGTGAAAAGAAGACATTTAAATGTTACACTTTCAGGGTATTTTGTCTAACCAATTCAGTGTACAATTGATCAATTTTTGTTGAAAATGCATATCCTTATCTCAAAGATATTTAATAGTAAGTAGCAAAGTAGAAAGATGCATTGAACTTCCCTGATGAAAACTCAAAAAACTATAGTATGGTCATTAGATCCAATGCCAGAATATAGATAAACTGTTATAGGAAGCACCTGGCATGACTTATATTTGCATGGACTGAAGCTAGCAGTACGTAATCTCATGGTATATTTTAGACTTTAGCCCTTATTCACTATGAAATAACTTGTAATCAAAGGGAATTGGAAGAAGATAAACGAACTACAGCTTTGTGCCCAAAACTTTCCAATCCACATGGAACTTTCCTGAGTACAAATTTTGATATGTAGGTGCCTAATTTCCCTCTAGAAGAATACAAGAGGATTTACCTAGGGTATAAAATAAAGGGATCATTTTACTCACATTTACATAAAGGCATGACCTTATTCCATGTTATAATATTATCTAAGATAATATTGTACATGTAGCAAATGTGTCATCAATGAATTGATATTGAAAGACAAAGACCTGGCCAGGTAGCTCAGTTCTTTAGGGAGTCATCTCGATATGCCCAGACTGTGGGTTCAAACTCTAGTCACAGCACTTACGAGAAGCAACCAATGAATGCATAAATAAGTGGAACAACAAATCAATGTTTTCCTCCCTCTCCCCACCACCCTCTCTCTCAAATCAATTAAAAAACTCCTAAAGACAAAGAGATGAGTGATCATCTCTCACCTAGATGTACACTTCAGGAAAGCTTAGTTCTTTGTCCACTCAAGCAATGGCAAAGGATGGAATATTACATATGAAAAGTATCAGTGATGGACTAAGGACTCATACAAAAAAATTAAAGAATCTAAAACTAAGTAAAATTCACCTGCTGGTCAGTAACACTGGAGATTTAAAATTGGAGGAAGAGTAGCCTAAGCTACTTTCTCTTCTAGGTAACCTCTCTAGTGGGTAATCCTGAAAGACAGTCTCTAGAGCAGAAGAGGTAGGTGATTCTCTTTTTGCTTCTCTATTTAGAAGGGTAGGTGGCAATTACTGAAATCCCTTTTTGAAGACAGATGGCTTCTGGCTGAAACAACTACTGTGAAACCCATGTACCCTGGAAATGTCTCCTGCCAACTCACCCTTCTTTATAAGAATATTTATTGGCCCAAACTTGATACTCATATGTGAGGACAGAGGTATGAAGAAGTTCTCTAGGACTCACACATGATTTACCCACAAAGGAAAACAAAACAACAAAACAAAACAAAACAAAACAAAACAGGACTTGGGACTAAGATTTGGGAAGCCTTTTGTGTTATAAGTCCCAACCTGACTGAACTTTCTGATTACCTTGTTCATGTTTATTCAAAGAAATTTATGACATTTACTAAACAGTCTTCCAAGGGAATAGTCACCTCCAGAACAGTAATTGTGTAAAGCATGTAGTCTATATTTCTGAGTGTGATGCAAACATTATTTGTGGTCAACCATAATTATAATCTTTATTTTTCCTTTATATTCAGTTACTGTTATCATCTACCAAATCTTATGGCTTAAAGGAAAAAAAGTAAATTTATTAGTCATTTTTTCCTTTTTGTAACTCATTCTTTATTCCCTGCCCTTTATTCAGTTGGTCACCGAATTTTAGTGACTGATTTCAGAAATCTCCAAACCTACTATTTTTAAATTTTTATTTTAATCATTCCAGTACAGTTTTCTGTCCTTTACTCCCATCCCATCCCACCCACCCATCCCTCCCCACCTCCCTCCTATTTCTACCCCCCCTAGTTTTTGTCCATGTGTCCTTTATATTTGTTCCTGTAAACCCTTCCCATTCTCCCCTGCTATTTTATCAAGGCTATTATCTCTCATTGGATCACTGAGGAGCACAATCTACCTTTCTAACTCTGGTCTCCACTGGTCTTCATCTTCTATGCACATCTCCTCCTGGGCTCATTATCTTTCAGAAGCATGGTCCTGCCACTATCTATATTTAAAAACTTACCACAAAACAAACAAGCAAGCAAAATATAACCAGAGACATTGGAACAAAGAACAAACTAACAGTAACTAGACAGAAGCAGGGAGAGGGATAATGGGGGAAAATAGGGGAAGGGCCATCAAGGAACACATATAAAGGACACATGGACAAAGCCAAAGGGAATAGATTCGAGGGTGGGAGGCAGGGGGCATGGTGGAGCATGGTGGCATGAAAATGGAGACAACTACACTTGAACAGTAATAAAAAGATCACTGTTCCATGTGCAAAAACAAACAAATGAAAAACACCTTACAATGACTTGCCATTCAGATTGGAAAAATATCATGTCCTTTCACAGTTAAGTTCTAATCTACTTAATCAACTACTGTTGCTCACCATGTACCTCACTGCAACCACTCTGCATTTTTCTATTCTCCAAAGACATCATGTTCTTACATACCTTTATGCTTTTGCATATGCTGTTTCCTGTGCCTTTAATGCCTAGGTTTTCCCAATTCTTATAGATAGCATTTATTACTAATTTCTCTAAGATCTCATAAATTTATCTCTGTTTTTTAAAGATTTCATTTATTTATTTTTTTAGAGAGAGGGGAAGGGAAGGAGAAAGAGAGGGAGAGAAACAGCAGTGTGTGGTTGCCTCTTGTGCACCCCCTACTGGGGACCTGGCCTGCAACCCAGCATGTACTCTGACTGGGAATCAATCTGGCAACCATTTGGTTCTCAGCCTGTGCTCAATACACTGAGCTACACCAGCCAGGGCTATCACTTTGAATAAATGAAATTACATCAGAGTACAGTATTTGTTTAAAAGCCAGTCTTTACAATTAGTATAGGAGTTCATCATAGGAAGGGACTAGCAGACTTTCATGATTCTCTCTAGCCCCATCATCTAGCATAAAGCTTCATACCTAGTAGTTACTAAAACAAAATCTCTTGAATTAAATGGTGTAAGAAAGAAGTGAAACTAATTATCTTTGCATACTAACTTCTAACCTCATTCTAACACAGTACAGAGAACACAGAGAAAGTCATGGAGATTACAGGTAAACAGGGTGGGCCAGCTATGGTGATTTAATCTCAATACTCAATGCCCTTAAGAACACATGGAGCACCCAGGAGCTCCCTTCATTGAGATGACTTACTAATTTGCTGATCATTTATCATGAAAAATAACAGGTTAACTCATAGAGATATACTAATAGATCCAAAGATGCTTCTATTACAAAGATTACTCAGATTTATAGTATTGCCGAGCATCTGACCACTTGGAGGTCTCTAGGCAGATAGTAAAGAATGAGCTTTTGCTATACCCAGGAAGGCATTCATATTCCCAAGATGTCCCAACAGCAAACTCAGGCTGATCACTCCGAACTTTTGGCTTAGTAAAAGGACACCTTGGCAGGAACTTACACTGACCTAGAGACAGATCACACGGATATCAAAAGTAAGAGAGGCTAAAACTTCTACTCTGCTTCTGTTTTGTCACCAATTACCCTGACAACTTTGACTTTTAGAAAGTAAACCTAAAATGGGGCAATAATTTCTGGAACAAAGTATATCCTTCTTGCAGTATGGGTACATTTATAGAGAAATAAGCTCAGGACTTCAAAGACATTTTAGGATAGACTTTAGAGGAGGAGATGAAGAAAATAATTACTCATAAATTCCTTAAAGACCCTGGAGTTGATTCATCTTCTTAACACCTCATGAATAAAAATTAAAACCTTATAAATAAGAAGTTTTCTGGGATAGCACTAGAAACTAAAGTATACCAGAAACTTTTATAAATAAACTCACACATATGAGTTCTAAAATTACTAATGAATTAGCATTGCTACCTAGGTCATTAAAGCTTTAGGTCCCAGCAATAAAAAAATATGTTTATTTATTATTCATTATTGTATTCAATTAACTAGAATGGAGGAAGAGATTCAATCTTAATTCTATTGCATAAAGGCTACATTATTTAATATGAGAATGTATAGCCCTACAGTATTTTGAATCAAATATGACATCAGACAATTTCTTCCACCCTCATGGCCAATAGGATTGAGAATTTATCTTATCCTCATTTAAATAAAATCTAAACATATGTATGTTTTGGAAAAATGCTTTGATCATTAACTCTGGTACTACCACATTTTTCATTCTTTCCCTTTTTGTTTTTAAAGCAACTTTTCCATGATCCCACTCCATTTATGACATAGTCCATATTCCATGACTAGTCTACATGGGATATAAAATGTTGGCTTTATCTCTTTAAAGGGTTATTCCAGTTCCACAACTTCCCATAGAGTGGCCTTAGGCCCTAAATTGCCTGAGGCCCTAACTGAGATTGCAGTCACACTTAGCTTCCTCTTTTGCCCAGTTCTAATTTTTCTTCCTCGTTTCTATAAATATCGAGCATAAGACCACTTCCTAATTACTGTGTTATACAATACCCTTGTTTCACCACTTTTGTCCTGGCAACCTGACATGTGACATCTACAAACAGAGTATGGAGCAGAGGGGTCTTCTCCATTTCCATCTGCAGATGGTCCAGTGACTCATATGGATTGTTCTAACAAGGAATAGTCCATTAACTGCAGAACTCGAGGAAAATTCTGTTTGGAATACAAACACTGCCAGAAACTTCTTAATGTTGTTGCAAATACCATTGCCTCACTTATTTTCTCTGCATAAGCTTCTGAAGATTTTGGAAATACATGGTAAATTTATACCTTGGTTTATTTAAATGTCAGTGGAAACACAGGAATTTCTCTGTAGAAGACTACAGTAGATTCTACCTGACATATAAAAATTATCCTGTCATGGCCAGTGTGACTCAGGGATTGGTTGGACTGTTGTCCTGTAGACTGAAGGGATTCAAGTCGCATTCCCAGTCAAGGCACATGCCTAGGTTGCAGGTAGATGCATGCGGGAGGCAACCGAAGGATTTCTCCCATGTATGTCTCTCTTGTTCTCTCTCTCCCTTCAGCACTCTGAGGAACCATTTTTTTCCTGATTCCTCAGTCCATACCAATTTTTCTTATTTCTAATCCAGAACCACTTAATCTGTACTTGGAAACCTGCCACTTATCTCCAGGCTTCTACTCTTTGCTGGTCTGCCATGAAGTCTTATCTTCCTAATAAGTTCATGCATTTCCTTTTTTTCTGATGTTACAACTAATTTTTAAGATTGTTTGGAATTTCTCCCATGAATTCCCTAAACAAAAACAATGTATCAAGACTTCAGAGTTCTCACTAAACACCTTAAAAAAATTTTTCCCTGCACCTCCCATCCCTTTCCTCTTTGACAGCAATAGCTTGTTCTCTGCATCTACGGGTCTGATTCTCTGTTTTGTTGGTTTGTTTTTTATTTTGTTTTGTTTAGATTTCACATGTAAGTGAAATCATAAGGTTTTCATATTTTTCTGCCTGACTCATTTCACTTAACACAATGCCCTCCAGGTCCATCCATGTTGTCACAGGTGGCAAGATTTCATCCTTTTTTATTGCTGGACAATATACCATTATCTATAATTATACAATAAATATATATAAACATATAATTATATAATCAATATTGAATTATGTATATTATCTTTATCTATTCATCTAGAGATGAAAAGAAAACATAGGTCACTTCCATGTCTTAGCTATTATAAAAAGTGCTACAATGAACACAGGGGTACATATATCTTTCTGAATTGATGTTTTTTTTTTTTTTGATAAATATCCAGAAATGTTATTGCTGTATTGCATAGCTGCTCTATTTTCAATTTTTTTTAGGATTCTTCATACTGTTTTCCATAGTGGCTGTACCATGTTACAATCCCTCCACAGTGTATGAGAGTTCCCTTTTTCCACATCTTCACCAGCTCTTGTTATTATTTTTTTTATGATAGCCATTCTGATAAGTGTCAGGTGATATTTCACTGTGGTTTTGATTTGCATTTCCCTAATGACTAGTGATGTTGAATACCCTTTCATATGTTTTCTTTGGATAAATGTGTATTCAGGTCTTTTGCACATTTAAAAAAAATTGGATTGTTTTTCTTATGTTAGATTTTATTAGTTTCACATGCATTTTGGATATTAACCCTTTAACTGATATACCAATTGCAAATATTTTCTCCCACTATGTAGGTTTTCTTTTCATTTTGTTGATGATTGCCTTTGCTGTGAAGAAGCTGTTTAATTTGATGTAGTTCCACTTGTTTTGTTTTAAAGATTTTATTTATTTTTAGAGAGACGGCAAAGAGAGAGAGAGGGAGAGAAACATTCATGTGAGAGAGAAACATTGCACTTCACATGTACCCTGAACAGGACTGAAAATGCAACCCAGGCATGTGCCCCAATTGGGAATTGAGCTGGCAACCTCTAGCCTTACCCAGCCAATGGAGTTACACTGGTCAGGGCCTACTTGTTTTTTTTGTTTGTTTGTTTTATTTTGCCTATGTTGCCTTTGCTTTTGGTGTCAAACCCAAAAAAGTCATTGTCAAGACCAATGTGTAGGTACTTACCCCTATGTTTTTTTCTAGGAGTTTTATGGTTTTTGGTCTTACATTCAAGTCTTTAATATACTTTGAGTTGATTTTTGTGTATGTTGTAAGATAGGGGTTCAATTTTATCAATGCCATTTATTGAAGAGACAGTCATATAAACTTGGCTTGTCATAAATTAATTGACCATATATGCATGGGTATATTTCTGAGTGCTCTCTACTGTTTCATTGATCTGTATGTCTGTTTTCATGCCAGGACCTTGATCTTTCGATTACTAAACCTTTGTACTATAGTGTGAAATCAGAAAATGTAATTCCTCCTTACAATTTCTTAAGATTGCTTTGGCTACTTTGGGTCTTTTGTGGTTTCATACAACTTCTCAAGTTGTTAGTTATATTTTGTGAAATATGCCATTGGAATCTTGATAGGAATTGAATTGGATCTATAGATCACTTTGCATAGTATGTACATTATAACAATAAAAATTTTGCAATTCATGGGTACTGTTTCTACCTTCTCAGCTGTACCTCCTGCTCAACTCATCTTCTTAGACTTAATCCACTCAACATCTCCTCTGTGCAGCCTTTTCTGCTTCCTCTGAGGAGGCAGGGACCAATCCTCTTCTCACGGACTCTCCTCTGCTGGGATCTCTCTGACAATTAGCACATATTTTTGCATTTAATAGTTAAGATGGCTAACTTCACATTCATGTGGCCATAAGACCTAGCACAATATGTCCCTCATAGTAGCTATTCAAAAAAATTTGGTACTCAACAGAACCACTGCTATCATATAGAAAACAATGGTGAAGATATTGTAATGAATATAGCATTAAAATAACTAGTGTAAACTTTATGCGCTGGGGAAGAATGTGGTTATCAATTTCTCTTGTCTATCATTTAGTGTTCTAGAAACCTAGCAATTGACAAGGTAAGAACTTTCTTTGCATTGTAATAATATACACACTAAGGAAACTGAGAAACTATTGCATAATTACTTGTTGATCTTGGCTTCTTTAATGTGAAAGGAAGAAAAGACCTAAAATAGGCAGAAGAGACCACCCACAGAAAGAGATTTTAAGTTTTGTCCAAGAAAGTATCCCTCTCTGGAGGAATGAGACTGGTCCTAAAATTCTACAAATATTCCCTTCTGTGATGTCAAACCATTTGGCAAATATTTCTGAGATGCAAGCCTCCCAGGCACAACACTATCTACTTACAAAATCTCCTGAGCTGCTTCAAGTGAAATGTTTATTTTTTCATGTATTTTTCCTGCAGGGCATAGTGATTTCTCACTTTTACTCTCTAAGTTTTATTTTACACTATTTTCCCTAATGACCTACAGTATTCTTGTTTTTTTTTCTTAGAAAATAGAGCCTGTTTTATTTTATTTTTTCAATTATACCTGGAATTCATTATTATTAGTTTCAGGTGTACAGCATGGGGGTTAGACATTTATATAATTTACAAAGCGACCCTCTTGATAGGTCCAGTACCCACCTGGCACAATCCATAGTTATTACAGTATTATTGACTATATTCTGTATGCTGTACAATACATCCCATGATTCTTTTATATTCTCATTTTACCTTTCAGCCTTAACCTTCGACCTTGTCTTCCCTCCTCTTCCTTTCTAGTTCTGTTACCTTCCGTATTGCTCCCGATTCACTTTATCTATTTTCATCTATTCCAAACTATGTTTATAGTTTCCTTCAATTTCTAGTGTTTATTTTTTAAAAATTCATTTCATTTTCTTCTTACCATCATTGTTCTTATTCCTTCACTCCCCCATAAATGAAATTTTAAGTAATCAATATTAAGAAGACTGGAGTAACATGAACCCTACAGACTCAAAATAAACAGGGGAAGACCGAGCCTTTCCGACCCTCAGCTGTTTTTGCCTTAGCTTGTTAGACATTATAGAAAGCCCATTTCAAGCATGGCTCTTTGAAGAAATTTTCCCCTGAAGGCAGGAGGGATATTTTCCCCCCTGAGTTCTAAGACCCAGCTGAATATTATACTTAATATTCTGGCACTTAATATTTATACAAGAGCACTGATGCTGAGGTAAAAATATTGAGCATTTGGAACCACAAGTGTGACAAGACACACAACATCTCTGCATTCCAGTAGAGAGTAGACAAAAAAAAGAGTTTTGGAAGAAGAGTGACTAGAAGTTAGAGGGGATTTGAGATGAGGTGTGTGTGTCTCCCTGAGATAATTTGGTCAGAGAAGGTCCTTGAGGGGGTAACATCATCAATGAGTCTGAAGGATAAGGAGACAATTATGCAAGAGGTGGCAGGAAAATGTTCCCACACTGAGGGACAGCAAGAGCAGAAGCCCCAAAGCAGCAGACAGTTTGGCCTGTCTCATGAGCAGAAAAGTCTCCCCTTGGCCAGTCATTTGTTAAATGCTGATGGAGAATCATGCTCCTTCCCTCCAGAGCACCTGTCTGGGGTTATAACATACCAGTATTATGGTTTGGCTACTGTCTGCCAGTCCCAATAAATTTTGGCAAATGTTGATTGATTGCCTACTATGTGCCTGGATCTAACAGTGGGAAAAACACAGTACCTGCTTACATTCCTATATGTGTGCATGCGTGCACAAGTGCAGAAGTAAATTGTGAAACAGGGATCATGAAAATTGGAATGGCTTGTTACTGTTCACCAGTGTGGCCCCCAAACCGGCACAGGACCTGGCACATAAAAAGGCAAACATTGAGTGCATGAATTCTAAGGACAGAATGTGGCATACAAACAAACTGTATATGTAATGGAACCCTACAAGTAATTGGGGCATAAAAAAAGAGAAAAATATATATACTCAAGTGTTAAAAATGGTTGTCCTGTGCTCGTGTACATTTTGTATAAGTATGTCTTTTTTGGCATATATATATATTAAAATACATATATATTTTAAAGTACATATTCCATTCAGTGAAGCACAAAATAAACTTAGTGGAAGGGCCTTCAGCTTTAGTTTATGAGCCATAGGGAAAAACTATACTAACAATTTTTTAGGATACTCATTTCTCATTAAATTTGGCTACTGATGTTTTTTAGGTTCTTTTGCATCATCCTTCAGATAGGACCCAACATAATGAAAAAAAAAAAAAAAAGCCAAAGCCATTTGGTAGTAGAATAGAATATGATACCACCTATTCTGGATAGGAACACAAAGATGACTCCATGGCAGGAAAAACAAAACAGACAGATAAACAAACAAACAAACAAACAAACAAAACTGCACCAGGCTGATATTGGCTAACAAGCAGCCTATTACCTGTTGTACAAAAAGCACTGCGCGCCTTTCCAAAACTCTCTACCCCAGAAACCCAGAGCCTTCTATGGGGCGAGCTCTATATACACAACATGCTCTTCCCAGCCCCATACAAAACAAGCAGTGAGCTTTCTTGCTTTACTGGTGCCCTGGACACATCCACAAAACACACTCCGGGCAACACCCGCTTGGGAAACCTCATCCTAATCGAGCGGGGCACAACAGCACACTCACCAAGGAATCACCCCACGCCAGCAACACAGCCCAAACCCTCCCCAAGGACACACCACGGCCCTACCAATATTCCTCACACATGGGGGCACTCAAGAGCAAGTCCCTCCTTTGAGCACAAGGTCCGTCCGCCCTTCCCATCCTGATTTGTTCAGCCCCAAACACCTGCAAGCTTTTCCTAGGGACACAGCTTACACCTGGGCAAATACCTGCAGTGCCCAGCGCCCAGCGCGGCTCCGGCGATCACCAAGCAATTTTCACCGTGGGCACTAAGGGATTTCCACCGCCTAGATCTCCGCACGTACAGACCAGAGCATCTCTGGCCACGCCTTCACCCCAGCCCCGCACCATCCTGACGGACCAAGCCCTGACCGTCCAAATGAAGCTTCTTCCCCTCCTTTGGCTCCGGATTGCCTGCTCTCCCACCTGCTCCAGTTCGACCCGGAGCTACACCCTCGCCAACCTCCTACCGAAAGATGTGGGTAACTGGAGCGCTAGAGCCACCAAAATGATCCCAACGAAGCTCCAAGAAGAAAAGGGACTCTTGGGGAGGCAGGGAAGTGTCCTTTGTGTCCTGCCAGACGCCATCATTTTCTGGGATATCAGCGGAAAACCACAGAGCCAAGGAGCAGGTACCTCATTGAGTCAAGTTATGGGACACTGCAAACTCCAGATTCACAGTGTTGGGTGCCAACCACAGGTGGGTGTGTCTTGGGCCTGCACGGGGGAGGGGCAGGGCTAATGGGGCCGCCTGCAAGGAGGGGCCTCTGCTCAGGGGTGGTGATTTGATCTGGTCAGGAAAGGGCCTGGCTGGATTTGACCACTGCATTCTCTTAATAATAATAATAATAATAATAATTATTATTATTATTATTATTTACATTTTTTAAATTGTTGTTCAAGTACAATTTTCTACCTTTCCCCCCAGCCCTCCACACTTCCCTTCCCCTATTTCCACCTTCCCTTGTTATTGTCCATGTGTCCTTTATAATTGTTCCTGCAAACCCTTCATTCACCCTTTCCCCCTGTAATCCTCTCCCCTCGCCCCTCTGGTCACTGTCAGTCTGTTCTTAATTTCAGTGTCTTTGGTTATATTGTGCTTGCTTGTTCATTTTGTTGATTCCATTCCTGTTAAACATGAGATCATATGATATTTGTCTTTCAGCACCTCACTTATTTCACTCAGCATAAAGCTCTCCAGTTCCATCCATGCTGTTCCGAAGGGTAGGAGCTCCTTCTTTCTTCCTGCTGCATAGAATTCCATTGTGTAAATGTGACATAGGTTTTTGATCCATTCATTTACTGATAGGCACTTAGGTTGCTTCCAGCACTTGGCTGATCCCAACGAAGCTCCAAGCTGTTGTCAGTTGTGCTGCTATGAACATTGGAGTGCATAGGTTCTTTGGATTGGTGTTTCAGGGTTCTTAGGATATAGTCCCAACAGTAGAATTGCTGGGTCAAAAGGCAGTTACATTTTTAGTTTTTTGAGGAAATTCCATACTATTTTCCATAGTGGTTGTACCAGTCTGAAATCCCACGAACAGTGCACTAGGGTTCCCTTTTCTCCACAACCTCTCCAACACTTGTTGTTTGTTGCTTTGTTTATGATGGCCATTCTGACTGGTGTGAAGTGGTATCTCATTGTGGTTTTAATTTGCATCTCTCTGATGGCTAGTGATTCTGAGCATCTTCTCGTATGTCTCTGGGCCCGCTGTATGTCCTCCTTTGAGAAGTATCTGTTGAAGTCCTTTGCCCACTTTTTAATTGGGTTGTTTGTCTTCCCGGAGTGGAGTCCTGTGAGTTCTTTATATATTTTGGAGATCAAACACTTGTCTGAGGTATCATTGGCAAATATGTTTTCCCATATAGTTGGTTCTCTTGTCATTTTAATGCTGTTTTCTTTAGCTGTGCAGAAGCTTTTTGATTAGATTAGGTCTCATTTGTTTATTCTTTCCTTTATGTCCCCTGCTCTAGGGACGTATCAGTGAAAATATTGCTGCATGGAATACCTGAGATTTTCCTGCCTATGTTCTCCTCTAGGACTTTAATGGTGTCATGGCTTATATTTAAATCTCTTATCCACCTTGAATTTACTTTTGTGTATGGTGTAAGTTGGTGCTCAAGTTTCATTTATTTGCATGTAGCTGTCTCGTTCTCCCAACACCATTTGTTGAAGAGGCTATTTGTATTCCATTTTATGTGCTGCGCCCTTTGTCAAATATTAATTGACCATCAAGACTTGGGTTTATTTCTGAGCTCTCTATTCTGTTCCATTGGTCTATGTGTTTGTTCTTATGCTATTACTAGGCTGTTTTGGTTAGAGTGGCCTTGTAATATAGTTTGATATCAGGTATTGTGATCCTTCCATTTTGCTCTTCTTCCTCAAAATTGCTGCAGCTATTTGGGGTCATTTATGGCTCCATATAAATTTATGTAGTGTTTGTCTTATATCTGTGAAATATGCCATTGGTACCTTAATAGGTATTGCATTAATATGGGTATTTTAATCTATAAATTGCTTTGGATAGTATGGACATTTTGATGTTGTTAATTCTTCCCATCCATGAACATAGTATATGTTTCCATTAGTTTGTGTCTTCCTTGATTTCTTTCTTCAGTGTTGTGTAGTTTTGTGAGTACATGTCTTTATCTCCTTGGTTAGGTTCATTCCTAGGTATTTTATTTTTCTTGTTGCTATATCAAATGGGATTTTTTTCCTGATTTTAGCTTCTGAAGTTTCATTGTTGGTAAACAAAAATGCCTTTGATTTCTGGATATTGACATTGTATCCTGCTGTTTTGCCAAATTCATTTATTATGTCAAGTAGTTTTTTGGTGGAGTCTGTAGCATTTTGTATGTCCTACCATGTCATCTGCAAACAATGACAGTTTCATTCCCTCTTTTTCAATTTGGATGCCTTTTATTCCCTTTTCTTGTCTGATTGCTGTGGCTAGGACTTCCAATACTATGTTGAATAAAAGTGGTGAAAGCAGACAATTTTCTCTTGTTCCTGATCTTAGTGGGAAAGCTTTTATTTTTTGACCATTGAGTATGATGTTGGCTGTAGGTCTCTCATATATAGCCTTTATTATGTTGAGGAATGCTCCTTCTATTTCCACTTCGCTAAGTGTTTTTATCATAAATGGGTGCTGTACCTTAACAAATGCTTTTTCCACATCTGTTGATATGATCATATGATTTTTTCTTTGCTTTTATTTATGTGATGTATTATGTTTATTGATTTCTGAATATTGTACCATCCTTGCATCTCTTAGATGAATCCCACTTGATCATGGTGTATGATTTTTTTAATGTATTGCTGGATGTGGTTTGCCAATCTTTTGTTGAGGATGTTAGTCCCTATGTTAATCAGCGATATTGGCCTGAAGTTTTCTTTCTTTGCTGTATCTTTATCTGGTTTTGGGATTAGGATGATGCTGGCTTCATAAAAAGAGTTTGGGAGTCTTCCATCTTCTTGGAATTTTTGGAATAGTCTGTGAAGGATAGTGGCTAGTTCTTCCTTAAATGCTTTGTAGAATTCTTCTGTGAAAAAAGCTGGTCCAGGGCTTTTGTGTTTCAAGAGTTTTTTGACTACTGCTTCAATCTCATCTGCTGTTATTGATCTGTTCAGGCTTTCTGCTTCTCTGGCCACTGCATTCTCAACACCTAATGCGCAATAAATTATTCTGTCCCCTACTCCCTTGAGAGGACCCCTGGGAAGGAAAACTATTAAGCAACACTGTACAATTAAGCATATTAAGCCTCAACTATATGGGGCTCTTGCCCTTCCAGAACTAAATGTTTAATCAAAGATGAAATATACATGCACAAAAGAAAGATAAGGAGAAGGGTGTACTAAGTGACAAATTTTTGGAAGCAATGAATATCAGCATGGGTGGGACTTGGTTAGGTCAAGTAGATACTGAAAACTTTTTTTTTAGAAACAATCTTTTAATGCTGGTAAATTATGAATGATCAAGACTTATTTGTAGGGTTGTGAGTAAACCAGTATGACTAAAGAAAAAAAAAAGAAGAATGTGATTGGTAGTAAAGTGAGAAGAAAAAAAAGAAATTGACATTTTCTTATTATTAGTTGCCAAAGAAGAACATCAACCAATGTGAGTAAATATTTTGACTGGCGCCCTAAGACTTTTAACTTTTAACATAACTTTTCTAAATGTGAAATGTTTTAAAATGGAGATAGATTTTCAACCACCAGTTCCATTTTAGAGCTTATCCCAAAGAAATCATCAGGACTGAGAGAGATGATGTATAATTTTGGAAAAAATATGAACCTTAAATGTCTAATAATAGTGTTAAAGAACTAATGGTAGGTAGCTTTTTGGCATGGAATTCTATAAAACAAGCAGTGTAAAAAATATCAGTGTGAGAAACTGTAATATATTCATAAGTAAGAAAAAGAGAATCAAATTGGTATATACCTTTTGGTATTCCTTTTATTGAAACAAAAGCAGTTTTTGGTTTTCTATGTTGATTGATCTTATGCTACATTTGGAGTCAAGTAAAGAAAAAATGTTTAACAATCCGACATATACAGCAACATCTTGTTTGTTAAACAATGGTGGGGATAGAACCTGTATTGCAGAGGTTCTATCCCCTGCAGACTGAGAGGATGGTGAAGAAATGAAAGCTTTCAGTACAAACCTCGAATGCTTCTTCTGGAATTACAAAACTTTATATATATTTAAACAGTTCTGCATGTGAGATGTACCAAGGACTTTATAGATTCAACAAACCACGGAATTTCCTCTTCCTCTCAGATCAACATAATATTTGAGCTCTTGGCAGAGCATTTAAGACACTAAGTGTGGAGCTGATGTGGAAAATAAATGCCTAAATATCTTTGTAAAATTAGATACTCTGTGCTGACATAGGTTACAGGAAGTATAATTAAAGAGACAGTGAATAGAAAATTCAGTGAGGGGGAATTATCATTTCTGTTCATTTGACAGTAATAAAAAAGTTATATGACAGAAATGTTTAGTGGCTCAGTGTAGGCACTTATTTATGAAATCAGAGGATTTATTTATCCATCTCCACAGCCATCCGTACACCATGCTATACGTCAGTTACATCTCAGTAAAGTTTTAAAAAAACCTTTTCCTTCTATTTATAAGCTTGAAAATAAGTTGATTTTTCTTGTGACAAAATTCAAAGGATAGAGAAAAGCATGGTTAGTGTTTTGTTTCCTAATTATAGGTACTAGATTAGGTTAAAGGACTGAAGTTTAATTGGAATTTTCTTTCAATCAATGAAATTTCCACACTAGGTGTTCATCAAGGCGTTCTTAATAAAATTGAGAATTTTCACATCGATCGCTTCTACTTACTTTGAGTTGACTAAACTGAGGAGGCTCCATTTGCTAGGTTCCAAAGCTTGTTCCCTATTTGTCTGGACAAGCTCCATTCCTCAAAAATGGAGTTTTCTTGCCTTTCCTTCAGTGCCCAGACAGTTCTAGGCCTGTAGTAGATGTATAACAAATATGTATTTAATACTGAATGAAACAAATGAGTGTTGCTGTCAAGTGCATTTAACATACTTCTGCCAGTTTTTCCTGCATCAGTTTACCAGATGCTAAAACATGCTGAGAGATTTTTATTTTACCAATTTTAGACACTAAAAGCAAAGCTGAATTTGTCTCTAAAAAGAATGAGAGATATGATTGTCTGCTTCCTGAAAACCTTCCTGAATCAGGCTAGCGAGCTGACTTATGAAGTGAAACCAATATCCATCCCTTAGCCTTGAGAACATTTTAGTGACTAAGCTCAGAGGAGAGTATTGACAGTGAACTTCCTAAGGTCCTTACAAGGAACTCAAAAGAGTCAAGATTTTGAGAGGAGCAGAGTAAAAACTGGTGATTCCTCTAGCTCCTCCTAAAGATTCTGCCAAACTGCCAGAGAGAAGAGAATGGCGAAAATGCATGAATACCTGGTTTTGAGCCATGTGGTAGATCTCTTTTAAGGTTTTATGATGTAGTTGGTAGTTGGGGATGTCATTATCAGGGTCCAACTTCATTAAAATAAAACAATGTTAGATGATTATTTGCTCCTAAATTAGTATATTTATATGATGCTTTTCAATGCCCTGGTGAATTGCAGCTTAGGTGTTGGTGAAAACCTGAAAGAGAATGTCTAGACAGAAGATACACTATCGTTTTTGATGTTGGCCCTGGGAGCTGTGCCTCCTCTGTTTGCACTTGGTAAGCATCTGCTTGCCAATAGCTGTTACCAGTAAGAGCATTGCTGTGGCATGCCACACCCAGAGCAGGTATTCTGAAACCAATCAAATACAGGAAGAAGGGATTTCTCAAACAGAACAGTTATTTGTTCTTCTTGACAATAAAGGCTTTAAAAAGTAAATATATTGTAAAACATATTCCATAAGTAGATTTTCAATGATAACGCATGTTATTACTTTCTTATTATAATAGTGGAGACAGAAAATTTCATTTAAGCATTGTGGTCTTAAACTAACTTACATCTCACATCTAAGTATACAAAAAGGCAAAAAGAAAGATTAGCATTAGAAAAAGCTTTGGAGAGTAACTGTTTCAGCTGCTGCTTTTCAGATAAAAAATGTGAGGCCAGAGGTTAACAGAATTGCTCAATAATATAATTAGGTTAGACTATATGGTATTTTATATATTGTTAGTATGTATGGTAGTTCCCACAGACAAATGATGTTTAAAAAATATCTCACAAATTTCTAACAATTAAAAAGTCATAGGCATCAGATATTGGTTAATCACATTGCTCACCAACCTACTCCATTCTGGGATAAACAAAAGAATTTAGAATTTTTTCTTACAAGGGGACTTTTAATTCTAAGCAAGGCTCATTCTCAGTTAATTTCTAGTTCTCCTTTAAAAGATACTTCTATTGAAACCTAAGAAATAATAGAGATCTGTTCAAGTTCCAACTACAAAAATTTTCTTTTTACATATTTATGGACTTTTCTTCCTTTTCTTCCTTTCTTCCTTCCTTCCTTCCTTCCTTCCTTCCTTCCTTCCTTCCTTCCTTCCTTCCTTCCTTCCTTTCTTTCTCTTTCTTCTCTCTCTCTCTCTTTCTCTCTCCCTCCCTCTCTCCTCCCCCCACACCATCTCGCCACCCCCCCCACCCCCCGCCCACCCCCGACTCTCTTTCTGTTACTTGTAGAAATATCTTTAGCCCACTTTGGGAGAAGAAGGGAAAGGCTGGTCTTTGAGTTATTAACTCTCAGTCAAGCCCGTGACACTTCAACTGTGATATGTTGTAATTTTTTTCTCCCACTTTGTCAGCTGACTTTCTGGCTATGCTGCTTTTTTTCTTTCTTTCATGATTTTAAATTGACCTTCTGGTTGATATCCAATTCACTATTTATATTTATCAGTGTAAGTGTGGCAGAATATGCTTTAAAAACAACTACTAAAACCAGAATTACACAGAAGTTAGCAGTAGTCATACACGAATCTATTCTTAAAATCCAGAAAGACTGATATTTTCTAGAGGTCATCAGCATGGTCCATTAATATCACACCAAATGAACTTCTGATCTATAAGGATGTGGATTTTTTAAAGACTCTGCAGCTACTTATTAAGAATGTATCAATACATGTGTATTAATTTGATAAATTCTTAAAAGACATGCTCCTTAATAAATTTAGTTTATTCTGAATTCATTAAAAATAAGATACTTTTATATATAAATTATCCTTTTATTTAAATTTTAGTATGTTTTTAAAACCAAACATAGTACAAAGTACTTTTGAAATAGACCTTAGGAAATATATAAAACTTATTTTTTCCAGATATTTCTTTTGAATATTCTTGACCCAACTTTCCCATAGTCATTTAATATGTTTTTAATAAACAGAAATTACTTATTTTTCTTTGAGAAAGTGAAAAGTGATAAAGCATACATTTACTTCAATCTGTCTTAAAAAAGTGGATTCTGGTCTATAAACAAAAAGGAAGGTATTTAAGAAAGAAATATATATGTGTGTGTTTAAAGAAACATATACAAAGAAAGAATGTGAATTAAAACATTAACAGTGGTTATCATTGGGTAGTATAGTTATAGGTGACATTTGTTTTTTATATCTTCCTCCTGCATTTTCTCAATTCTCCTTAATGAGTCCATTCCATATTACCGTTAACAGTAGAACAGCAGGAGTTTGAACTGCATGGGACCACTTATATGTGGATATTTTCCAATAACTATACAGGTGGCCCTCCATATCCTGGGATTTTGCATCCAGGATTTAGCAAACCACAGATCAGAAAAAGCTTTTTTATTTAGATGGGACCACTTAACCCTCACATTGTTCAAGAGTCATCTACATAAACAATTAAACATAAGAAAGACAGATAACAAACTTATTAACAGAAATCCTAGGTGACACCTTCTTCTTTTGAGTAGTTGACACTATTTATATATTCTAAGTGCAGTCTTTCTCCTGAGCAGACAGTGTGTGCTTTCCGCACAAGGAAAGAGGTGACAGTGTGAAAATTAAGAGGACGGAGCTTCCTGAGGTATCGGGAGAGCTTCAGCATCTTCAAGTGCACATGTCTGCATCTCTGTGAAGTCACTTCAAAGGTTTTAGGAGTCTCAGGTCTAATTCTGTTGAAATGAATTGGCTCTTTTCCAATGATGATTTTAATTTGAGGTGTTCTCCAGCTTTTTAATACTTTGTCCAGGAACGACACTGAAATAACAGGAATTTTTATTTAGATGAGAGCATGGTCAACAAGTGAACTTCCCAAAATTTATGTGCCGATAATCATGATGCTGGCATTACACAGAAGTTACAAGTTTAAAAGAAGTGTGTATTTCTCACTGTTGTGGTTGCTGTTGTATAGGGCACAAGACAGTATGGCATAAATTGAGATACTGAGTAGGTAAGAGAGAGATGAGTGAATAACTCAACCATTCCCCATTTCTTCTTTTGTCAAAGAAAAAGTATTCTCAAAGTTGAGCAGCTAAATACAAAGAGCCTCTTTTCAGCAGATATACAGATCCCTCGTAACCCACAAAATCGTTCCTTGAGTCTCCTTTCGAAACCATGGTTGTGGCAGGGGAAAGTATACTGGATCTGGTATGTTGGAGAGGGGTTGCCTTCAGAAAGCATGTCCTCTTCCTCTTATCACAGTCAAGTTAGAAAGGAGGTATTGTATAGCCTTGGAGTCATCCAAATGCTTCCTTGGCCATGCTGACCTCTCCTCTTTGTTAAGGCCAGGAACACAGTCTTGTCACAAATAGACAGACCACTAATAAAGCCCATCCATTCACTTGAAAACCCCAGTAATTTCTATTACCCGACCCCTCATCATTGTTCTCTTTCTAGCTCACAGGTGTTCCCAACATCATAAGTCACCTGCATCAACACTGAGCATTTTCATGTGCTTCAACACATGGCTGTGTCTTTCAAGTCTGCCTCTTTACTTACATCACCCTCTCTGACCTTGGACCAGGACTGAGTGCACAGATCTGCAGCTTGGTCCAGACTCTAATTCATTCCTTGTCTATGAGATGTTGACAGAAATGATTAACTTTTCTCCTATAGAACACCTGAGGTCAAAATGTTTATCTTCAAATGAAAAAATGAGTTCAATCCTTTAAGGAATTCCTACCTTTTTATTAAAAGGTGGTCAACAGTCGATGAACACAATTTGAGATGCACCTTGATGTAAAGAATGTTTCAAAAAAGTTGAGGACAACTAAAATTTAGGTAAATTCATTCTCAAATATTTATCAAACACTTCTCATTTGGTCAAGTCTAAACTAAGAAATTTTGGGAACTTTAAAAATACGGTCCTTACTTATAAATTAATTTAGCATGGGAGAGAAAACACATAAGTACAATGTGGGGTACCCTATAAGTGAATAATCAATGTTTATAGAATTAAAAATGAGCAAGTGAATGAATGCAATAGAGTTAAGAGGTAAAAAACAGTGATTGAAATGTTGAATGCTGTGAGATGTATTTATATATGGTTTTTAGTAATGGGAAGAATAATTGTCACTTGGGGAAACCAAAATCCTTCAAAATCAGATCAATATAATCTCAAAGTATAACTGTGCAAATATAAAATAATGTTAAAAGTAGCTTCACAATACTAACCACTGAGTGGAGGATATTATAAGTAGTTTTTATATTTTTGTATTTCTCAGTATTTTCTATGTTTTCAATAATAAGTACAAATTATCTTTGAAGAAAATAATTTATTTTAAAAGTTGGGATAGGCAGGGAGTGCTGTGAGTTCCAAAGAGAGACATTTCTTTAGAATGGAGTTATTTGGGGGAGCTTCTTGGGTGAGTGAATTCTGAGCTGGGCTAATGCAACCTAGATTGTAAAAAAGTTGGAAATGTGCTTGAGGCAAATAACCTGGCAGGAATGAGGCAAAATCATATGGTATTTTAAGCAGTCTTTTGGAATATTTTGAAATGAACTATACACCAAGATAACCATCACCCTCGCAATCTGCTGCTATCATGGCTGCTATAAATAAATTTTGCATAACTTTTCTGTCAAAGTGCCTCGATAATAGAGAAAAACAAATCACCCCAGAGCCTTAGAGGCCAACTTAAAGTACAATATTCTCTGTCTTATTTTATCTTAAAATCTCCTGCAATGTTTGCCTTCTACTCCCTCATAATGTATTTGTGTTAATATAAAAATACTACTACTTTCCCTTTGAACTATATGCATAACCTCAGAAAAAATATTCTCCTAGGAAGACATGCCATTTTCACTCATGACTTCCTTATCCCCTAGGGTATACTAGCCACACATTCCCGGGCACTTGTAAATGCCCATTTGAAAAGGATCATTAAAGCTTCAGAAACTAAATGGCCCAATGTGAATTATTAAATAACAATGTACATTTCATTTGCTTCCATGACCAGTCATGAAAACAATCTATTTGACAGAAATAAAGTGAGTAGAATCCAGATAATAAACATAGGGCTTTGTGTATTCATTTCTCTTTAGGAGAAAATTGACCAAAACGTGTACATTTTGGTTTAGAAAGAGTTGAATTGCCTGTTTCTTGATTAACTGTAAATGTCTCTCCCACCCTCTTACCTTTCCTGGTGGCCGCTTTCACTGTCCTCTATAGAATTTAGGATTTCTGACATAGGTTTAGATACAAAATGCAAGGTTTACATTAATGCATGTTGCTATGGGGAAAAGGTGGGCCCAAAAAATGTACTTAAAAATGTGGCATTTTGCTTCTGTTTTCCACAGGAGTGGCCTCATCCCTTTCTAGAGCTTTTGCTTGTTTCTGAAAATGCCCTGGGGAACTTACGGATAGGAAATGTTAGGACTGCTGGGCATGGCCAGAGTGAACAAGGCCTGGATGAATCTCTCTGTGTGCTGAAGAAAAATGGAGTTCGGGAGTTACAGGAAAACCAGGAGTTGCCATGAGGTACTCTGAGAGTGGGCTAAATTTCGGAACAAAATGGACAAATGTGAGAGAGGCTTGGTAACAGGGTAAAAAGCCAAGGCTTAAAGGGTACCTGGCCAGTGAGAAAATAATCATAGTGTGAAATAGTTCAGGCTTTGATAAACTTTTCCTCTTAAGTTCCAGATACATAGTAAATATGTTGCCTTTGTGGGCCACACAGTCTCTGGGAATCTGTGGCATGTACAGCAGTCTCGCCTTATCCGTGGTTTTGCTTTCCATGATTTCAGCCACCCACGGTCAATCCTGATCTGAGCATATTAAGTGGAAAACCAGAAATAAACAATTCATAAGTTTTAAATTGCATGCCATTCTGAGTAGCATAATGAAATCTCGAGTGATCCCACCTGGAACATGAATCTTTCCTTTGCCCAATGTATTCACAGTATATGCTCCCTGCCTGCTAGTCACAAAGCAGCATATGGGGTATTAGATGGACTGTCATGGTATCACTGTGCTGTGTTCAAGTCACCCTTATTTTACTTACTTATGGCTCCAAAGTGCAAGAGTAGTGATGCTGGCAATTTGACATGCCAAAGAGAAGCTCTGAGGTGCTTCCTTTAAGTAAAAAGTGAAAATTTTCAACTTCAGAAAAGAAAAACAATATTCTGAAGCTGCTAAGATCTAAGTAAGGACACATCTTCTACCAGTGAATTATGAAGAGGGAAAAGAAAATTTGTGCTAGTTTTGCTGTCACACCTCAAACTGCAAAAGTCATGGCCACAGTGTGCAATGAGTGCACAGATAAGATGGAAAAAACATAGTACATATAGGATTCAATACCTAATACTACCCACAGTATTAGGTATGCACTGCAGATCTTAGAATGTATCCTCCGCAGGTAAAGGGGGCACTAGTGTTTTCAATTGTGTTGTAGTGTGAAAAAGCCACAGACAATAGGTAAATGACTGGATAGCTGTGTTCCAGTAAAACGTTATTTACAAAAACAGTTACTTTTTCTTTCAGTAATTTCTAATATTCACTTGTATGTTGTGTGCCACTTTGGGTTGTAGTGTCATTTCCCATCGCACCTTTAGCAAGCAGCTGGGCATTTACTACACAACAGCTTGGGGTAGGGCTACTTGCGTGGGTGGAATGAAGGGATAAGACATGGTAACAAGCTCAAGAGGAGGAAGACAGAAAGGAGAGAGCCATCCTAGGAGATCAGGTGAGGGACAGAGGTCAGTGAAAGTGGGAAAGCAAGGGAAGAAGTGAAGAGAAAGTCTCCACGGGATCCTCAAAAGATCCTGCACATTTAAGGGAAGCTGGGGGAGTTGGAGGTTCACTCAAGTGGCAAACGCTTGGGTTCCACAAGGAAAAGTAAAGCTTTCTACTTCCCAAATGTTCGTGGCATAAATGAGCAAAACTACAGGAACGCTTTGAAAACCAGTGCCTGTGCACAGCACTGACAGAGTCTGCCCCCCAGATCACAGAGACAACAGTTGCCTAAGAAAAGCAACAACAATGGCGTTTCCAGCTCCTGAATACCTCCAAACGTCTTTGGTATCAGTGACCTACCTGGTGCAACATCCTATTTAAATCCTGCTTCCATCTTCCATATTTGAGTTGTTGAAAACATTTTGAGTTAATTTGAATATTAGGTACCTGCTGAGTTCCTGATTTGTTTGCGGACTTTTTGCAGGATCACAGCTGCCTTCTTGGGGATGTAAATAAATAGTCACTTCTTTAGGTTCTTCATCCCTGTTACTGTTAATTGGCAGGGGAGAAAAAGATAGGGAAATAATTTAATTACATACATTTCAGTTTTGAAAGAAGTTAGTTGGTGGCTCCTTTTATGAAATTTCTGCACAATTAGAGCACAATTTGCTTCAAGTTTTGGATATCTTTATAAGGCATCTAAAAAGAAAAATGTAGCCAAGTCATACTTTTCAAGACTAAGTAAAACCTTGGATTAGGAAATAATACTAAAACCATCCTATGTGTTGTGTCAGAAGTCTAAACTGCTTCTAGACAAATGCTCATTCTGTAAAACAACACATTTCCCTGTTCCCAACGTTATATTAATTAGTAAATACTATTCAACAAGACTATGACATGAAGCTTCATAATGTAAATGGCTTTGCACTGCAATTTAACATAAGGCTTCCTTTTTCCCTGATAGTGAATATACATGTTCTGTATTTTGTGGAAGACCTATAGTATAGGAAGTAGCAGTTATTGTCATGAAGATATATGAGAATTGACAGTAAAAGAAATATGCAATCACTTAAATCTTAATTATAAGTTATGTATAAATAACAATAGCTAACATTTTCTGACATTCATCATCAGCAATGCACTCTGTGAAGCTGAGGTAGGAACTACTATTACCCCTACCTTCCAGGCAAGGATAATAAAGGTTAGAGAGATGAGGCATCTTTTACAGGGTTTTAAAGCTAGTAAGTGAGTGTGAACACAGGTCTTACTGATGCAAAGCCCATGGTCTTACATGACATACTGTGCTGCCTCTTTTGGGGTTATTTAATGAGCAGTTAATTTTAGATCAATGAAATGATAAATAATGCCAGCACCTTTATTTCAAGCATGCATTACTACTAGGGATTTAAGCCTAAAGCATAAACAGGAAATGTATGCTACCACTTTCCACTACTTCCTCATTACTTGCTCTTTACCCTCTCATATGAAATAGATGAGGACCTCACTTGAGACAAAAAGAAAAGTGTGAGTCAGGAGCCAAAGTTTTCACAGGATGAGGAAAGGCAAACTTGAGATCCAGTATGAGGAGGGAGAGGGTTGTACATCCAGGTGGTATGGGCTTCCAAGGAGCAGTGATTATGTGGTGAGATAAGTAATGGCCTGAAACTTGTCTTGGATGATGAGTTATATATGGGGTGTGAGAGAATACAACCTCAATGAGTATGTAACATTGGGGAATTGCAGCAGTGATTGAAAAAACCATACTAATCAAGTAGTAATTATAGAATAGGCTGTATTAAAAGACTCAGAAAAATCATGTATTAAAATTTCCATATGAGTCTTTTGTAGACATCAGCAGTTGCAGTTCCTGCCTGACCTAGGAATGTTCCTGACCACAAGAACTGGACAAGCATCAGCAATTCATATCAGAACCAGCAGAAACGTTGCCTGCACATCCTGCTCCTGAACATCTGCCGTAAAACTGTGGGTAGAGCAATGCAGCTACATGATGACAGACACAGGAGGTAACGTTGAAAGCACGAGAGAGCAGAGCTGAGAAACTTCATGTTGCCAGAAATTCTTTTGTCTCCCTCTTCCCATGGTTCCCATGAATGATCTAGCCAGGATGCCTGAAATGCTAAGATGGTTTTGGAAACATGAGCCTGCCATCTTCTCAGATTGTAGACTCCTGAATAAACCCCTTTCCTTCTCAACTAGAACCTGCGTCATGAGTTTGGCTTTCTTGGTAGTGGGCAGTCAGACCTGTGGGTTACTTTCCCGGTTTCAAGTAAGGTTGAATGAATGGCAGTCTGGTTCATGGTGGTTATGAGAGACTGCATACTGTTCTACAGAAGGATATTGGCTCAATATACTGAAATAGCTAAAAAAAAATCCAATTACATAGAGGTAGGGATGGGAGGTATATAAGAAAGGGATAAAAAGAAATATTCCAGCTTTATAGTATATATAGTTCTGGACACTGAATTTTCTGTAATATAGATTAAGAAATGGGCAACTAAAATTATCAATGGAACAGCTGAATGGGTTCAGGATTTTGAGTCAGATAACTGGAAATAAAAGCTTAACTCTTAATAACTTCCTACTGGTATGATTCTAAGCAAGCTACTGAATTTCTCTGAATTGGTCTTCTGTGCTTTGGAACAACATTGTGGTACTTACCTACCTCTTAGAGTCACTTTGAGTACCAAAGAAGACAATAAATGGTAAAACTATGTTAGCTGTTGCTATTCACATGACTAATGTCTACTGCACAAGTAGAGGTCAGAAATTATTAAACAACATTATTTTGAGTGCCTATAGGTGGTCCCTGCTCACGGGGAGAACATCATCAGGGAATGGAGATGGTGAGGAGTGTGGTGGGGACCAAAAATATTAGAGATAAATTAATAGAAGTGGGAAATTCAAAGAATTGGGAGGAAGGAAGTGACTAGATTATTTGTAAAAAGTTCAGCTGTGGCAGTCTACTCTTAAAAATTTATATTGGTACATTTTGTGAAATGTTAGAACTTTAGTTTTTATAATCCCTCTTTAGGAGACTGCATTTGTTTAGAAAACTGTTCAGCTATATTATAAGCTGTTTTTCATGGGTATAGAATTTGTTAAGCTTATAACATTGATTTCTTTGATTTTGATCTCACTGATTTTATTATTGCTAAATGAACTAATTCAAAAACTGTGTATCTTCTCTTCCCAATCAAGAATATTTCTTTATTTCAATCTTAATCCTTCCAAGGTATTCATAAATTTAAAGGTAAATGGTGTTTAAAAGAGAGTTTATTTATTTCCTTTGAGAGAGAGAGATTAGAGGGAGAAAGAGAGGGAGAGAAACACCAATGCAAGAGAGAAGCATCTGTCAGTTGTGTTTTCTGTGCCCCTAACTGGGGATTGAACCCAAAACCCAGGCATGTGGCCCGACTAGGAATTGAACTGGTGACCTTTCACTTTGGGGAATGATGCCCAACCAACTGAGCCACACCAGCCAGGGCTGAAAGGTAAATGGTTTTAACAAAATATTTATTTTTTAAAATAACCAATGCAATACCTCGATCCTTCCACACTGGCAGCCTGAGATGTGTGTACCAGTGGGGCACACTCTCTGACTGTTAGCTCCCTGGTAGGGTCTGTGCGCAGAGGCGGGAGTCTGGAATGCCTCAGCAAAGTGGGACACCAGCTGCCTCATTGACATCTTTGGGGAAATTCCTTCTACCGTTTTCTCTTATCTAAAACTCAAGTCCTTCTTAAAATTCTAACCTTTCAAAAGAAGTGTTCTTAATATGGTATATATTAGTGTGAATACTTCTGTATGCATAATGTGTTTCAAAGGGCTTCTTTATAAAAATTACTACATCTGTTTATGTAGTGCTTTTATCTGAGGTTTTCATTTACATCTCTTTGGCTTCCAAGAGGAGGCAGGTATAGTAATAAACATTTTCTAAGAGAATATGGCTGTACTGACCCTTTTTTGCACTTTAGAATCATCCAGCAGGAAGCAACAATGGGTACAATAAAGAAGATCACACCAAAGGATGTACCTAGGCAGTAAAACAAGGCAATTAAATGTATGGAAAATATAATGCTTACATTTTAAACTCTATCTTAATATCTAGTCTCTCTAGAGGTTGCCAATGATTTTTTAAAAAATGCAACTAAGTTCTGGTTTTTAACAAACACTGACACAGGCTTACCTTCAAGGTTCCCCTTCTGCTTCTTGTTTAATCAAGGACATTAGTGTAACAACCACAGGATTATAGGTAAGGAGTGAGCAGAGCAGTTTTGTAACCTTTACTCCAACAGCAGCCCTTCAACAAGTACGTGAGGACAGTGCTGGTGCTCCTGGGCTCCCACTCTCCAGGGCCCTGCGCATGTCTCTTGTGTAAGGCCTGAGGCAAGAGCTACTATATACTACAGACTCTACCAACTCCCTCTGAAGCACACTATCATGACTGTTCCTCTCACATACACAGATTACAGAAATGGGCTTAGAAAACTGGTCTTTGTGGTTTCCAATTTGTGTAAGTGGCCATGACTATCATCCCAAAGAATATTCCCAGGTTGTATTTTCCACCTACAATAAAATGATATGAATAACTGGTCATTTGTAATGGTTCAAAGATAGTTTAGAAGCTTTTGTAGAGATCACTCTATACACATATGAGGATGCCAGTTCTGTCACACATGGCCTGAGTTTATCACTATTTCCTTTCTGAATGAAATTGCAATGTAAGATATTTTGATCTCTCTTTCTACATTTCATTCATTATAAGTGGGTACTTAATATACTTACTGTTAGAGATGCTAGAGTTTCTCAGCAAACTCTTTATAAAACTTACCAATGATGAGAGTGTCACGTGAGCCTAAAAAGAAGACAAAGGTCACAAACGCATCAGTCTCACACTCCACAGGAGCCCTCAGCCAGGGACAGTCTATCCTAATTTTTGTCATTACAGTATCATTTTGTTTATATATAAATAGAACACTGGTTTCACTCAGTCTCATTTATGTTGTATATTCAGGATCTGTGATTTTTTTTTCTTTTCAACTTAATATTTTTAACATTGAATTAGTAGAACTACAGCTAAAATGTATAAAATGGAGCAAAAGAAAAATATCACATAATGCTACTACCATTGAATGTGTTGGTACATTCCCTCCCAGTACATGCTCCCATGCATGTAGGCTTTTACATATTTGTAGAATCTCTTTAACCTCTGAACAGTGGAACTAAGCACTCAGTAGTTGTTAATTAGTGATGGTTGTAACCATCACTACCACCACAACTACCACTACTGCTACTTGTATGATAACACTATTAACTCTTCATTAAATTTTACATATTTCTCATCTCTCTTCTGCTTTCTTATTTACTTTCCAAAATACATACATAAGCTGTAAGTTAAACTTGTTGACCTTTTATGATTTTCTCTATCATATCAAAAAGTTCAAGTAGTTGGCTTTCTTCTAGTAGTTTGGTAAATATTCTTTAATTTTTATGTTAGCTGTTCCATGTTGACTTTTAAAACTTTAACTCTTTATTACATCTGTTAGTTTTTGTAAGATATAAAGTTTCTAAATTTGTTTCAGTGCTACCTATATTATTTGATCATGTTTACCTTCCTTGTGGATTGATGATATATCAACAATTATATTTCATTTATAACATAATTTTAGTTATTTATAACAACCCTTATTTTATTAACATTGATCTTGTTTCATTTATAAAATAAGTATAATTCACTTAATATCTATTTTTGTTTTACAAATATCTATGAGCTGGTTTAAAGTGATTTCTATATTGTGGCTTTACATTTTCTTTTAATATCTCATAGGTGGTCCCCCAATTGTGTGAATTTTCTGTCTTTCACATCTATATCTTCAGAATCCTCCAAAGGCATTCATTCAGTCAGGTAGGCAGTGAGCTTTTTACCAAAGTGGATGCAATCTGCTATTAAGAGAGTGACAAATTGATAATTTGGGAATATTATTTGTAAAATTAGCTAGCACATTTGAGGGGTTAACTATTAAGCACATCTTGAAGAATCTTGGTACTCATTATTATAAATAAGAATCATAAGGATGGGTGGAGGAAAACTAGTACTAACTTAGGTTAAGATAAGTTATTCATTGTTAATTTTTCTCATCAGCTCCTTGTTGTGTACAAGTTCAAGGTTTAGGATTTTCTTACATTACCCTCTAGTTGCCAGCAGAGGGCTATTCTTCTCCAGAGCTCAAAGATAAGTGATTTCTGAATCTGCTGCGTCCAGCTGTGCTAGTTTACAATCTTGTAGCCTACACCAGTGAGGGAGCTAAAACAGCTAGTCTCAGCAACTTGGAAGGTGCTTTCTGACTCATGCTGAAAATATTGTTGAAGAATGGCTCTATCAATGATGTGCTTCTGACTTTTCAGGTCCCTGGGCTATAAACAAATCATTTCCGTGAGATGTATGCAACAATAGAGTGATGTAAACACAAAAGGTTCAGAGGGTTCCCCCAGGAGAGATAAACAGGTTGAGAAGTGTGAGGAGAGGAAGGCTTGCCTGACTCTTCACTGTTAAGGGCTTCTGGAGAAGAAACAGGGGCTTCTAGTGCACTCCTTAGTTCTACCACGTGTCATAAACATCATACCACATTTGATGACAGTATGAGTGAATGGATGGACAGTACCATGACTGAGAAGGACCTACAGTCCTTGCACTTGCCCTTGTACTTACGAGATGTGCATGTGGCCAGAGGAGGGTCCCAGGTGTTATCCTCCTGGCACTGGCTCCAGGGATTGCCTTCCAGAGTATACCCATCTTCACACTCCAGGGTTACATTTGCTCTGTATTTAAATTCTTTGCTCATTTCCAACCCCTTCTGGATTCCATTCATAAACTGTGGGAGGATACATTTTACCTCTGAAATTAGAAAAGTCAGAAGGAAATTGATATTTTATTGATAACTGTTAGTAGTAACTACTGCAATGGAAAGCTCTATAACCTCAAACCTATTTTCCCTTCAGCAAAGATCAGTCATGTTTTCCATCAAGAAAAACGGCATCCTCTTCCCCAACATGCCATGATTTAAAATTCTCTGACTTTGTTTTCTTAGGTAAAATGGTTGAATGTGGAATGTGCTGTAAGTCACTTTTGATTGTGAGCGACTCTGCGACTGGACAGTTGTGGGCAGATCGGGAGTCAGGCTAACGAATTCTAGCCTGGGTCCACTTGGCTCAGACCATGAGGAAACAGGAATATCGCATCAGCTCTCCCTAGGAATACAACTACTACTTCTTTTCTGCCTCTTGACTAAATGCCTGTTTATGGCTCATTTCTATACATAGAACAAAGAAGTTAGAATAGCATGATTCTAAATGTAAAATACCAATTTTCTACTTAATTTACTTTATCTCATTTAGCTCAACCTTTGCTTTGCTTTCTTTCTCAGAGCAGCAAACACTTTCTTCAATTTAAGCAAAATCTGCTTTTCAGTTGTAAGAGTCTATTTTTTTTTTCTTTATAAAACCCAACCAGATAAAGGACTCTTTCCCACAGTATGGTCTGTGGTCTTTCTACATCAGAATATTATAGTGGGTTTACTAAAAATAGACCTCTGGACCCCAACTCAAAATGTCAGAATCAAGGTTCTTTGGGATGCAGGTTAAGAAACTGTCTTTTAAACAAGATTCCTGGTTGATTTTGCTAATGCTAAAAATGGAAAATGAATAAGCCATATTCTGAGAGAACAGCTATTAGAACAAAATTTACTTGAATGAAAAGAAAGCAGCTTCCAGAAGAATAGAATATAATTCTTTTATTTGAGAACAACTATCCCATAGTCTTAATCTAAATAATTAATCATTGAACGATTACCAGAATCTTCATATTCGTTATGTAACTGAGGCAAGAAAAGGTGAGATTTTGGCTTCAGCAAAGCCACAGGGGCTCCACAAGTTGTTGAGGTCCGCCTTTCCTCATCTCAGGAAAACTGTAACCGCCTCTGGCTAAGGCTGAGTAAGAGGCCTCTGAACCAGGAGACACTAAGGAGACAAAACTTATTTCCCTGGCGTGAACGCTGCCTGTTCTGTGCTGGCTGCCATTGCTTGATCAGTTAACCAATGATGGGTAAGATTTCCCATGGGGGGAATCGCCTAATACAGGCATGATCACGTGGAGGCCTCAGGGAAGGAGTTGGGGGACTGTGGGAATGAAGGAGTGATCAACATCGACCCTTGCCCCCTCAGCTTTGTCAGAGCCTGAGTCCTTGAGAAATCCAAGTCTCCCAGCTGCCTTTGTCTCCTCTGCCTGACTCAGGCTTGCGGAAATAACAGGGGCGGTGCAGTCCAGACCAGTCAGCAGACCCCCGAGGTAATCGGGCCTGAGACATAGAATGTGAAAGATCCTGTAAAACTTGCTTGCTGGAGGATTCTCTTTAATTAGAATATGAAGGCACAGGCAGGAAATGAAATTAAGCTTTAAGTCCTATAGTCTTTTTAAATGATAAAATCCCCCAAATCTCAGAATCCCAGCAGATCTGCCAGCGCCTTTCAAAGCTAACTACTTGTAATTTGCAAACTGTATCTGTATTCAAGAATAAAAGCCTGCTGGGGTGAGTGGCCAAGGCACTCTCCACTAGAGAGAGTGGCCGCTTCATACCTATTTCCCCACAGGACTTGGTTGTCCATGTGTATGTTTTTCTTGTGTTTTGACAAGCATCTGCAGCCGCGATGGATACTGCCAGCCTGGTATCTGCCACAGCAAGTGTCACCCATTCTGGCAAATAACCAGAGCAGAGTCACTCACTATCGTTTTGGTGGGCTACTTCTCTGTCTGTAAAACTAGGGGCAAGAGGCCCAGGAGGGTTTCTGAGACTTTTAGGTTGGGGAGGGGGTCGTAAATTTCCTGTAACCATGGCAGCCATAAAACTAACTAGTCCTTAGTATTAGAAATATCTCATCTCTGCCCTTACATAGTATTTTGAAAATGAAAAAAATAGAAAATAAATAAACAAAGCAAAAATCACTTAACTTATAGCTCTGCAAAGTCAAAAGAGCCACATTGAAAAGGAGACAGTAAAGAGTGCAATGTTTGAAAGTGGGGGCTGAGCTCGGGTCCAATCCTAGCACTACCACTCCCTGAGCTGTGGATCACAGACTGGATCAAGGACTGGGTCTTGCTTCACCTCAAGTTCCTCCTCAGTAAGATAGCAAGAATACTAATCCCACCCCATCAGATTCTTCTGGAGACTAACACAACTCACTTGTGTAAAGATCTCAATATCATATGATTTTTTATTTCTACATTTTGTAGCTTTTTAGAATATTGCCAGCAAAGATTTTAAAGTTGTATGTTATTTTGCAAACACAGGCAGAAATAATGGAAATAATTCCTGGGACTTGTTTCAGAGACTTGTTGTAAAAGTAAATAAACACCTTACTTTTAGTATTGAGGATTAGAGCTGTTGCAAGCGTATGTTGACAATATAACCTTTCTTAAACGTAAGACAGGCAATTACTCGGCTAGCTGCTGGCTGTGTAGCCTGGCACCAAGGAGCAGACAAAAGTCATACAAGGTAACTATGCTATTCACTTAGCTTTTATTGAATGCAGATTCACTCAAAGTAGATCATCAACATACATTAATATCCCACTCACACTCTAATAGTTGAAGAGAAATGTAACACACACACAGCAATCAATGTGGAATAATGACCCCAAGTCCCAGAGTCTGTCTGCAGGTCTGTGAGATAGCACAGTGGGCAAGGGAGCCTTCAGTTTTTGCAAAGAAGAATCTCTGCAGCCCAGTGAGCAGCAGGGCAGAAGTCCTCAGTGCAGCAGGGCAGAGCCTCTGGTGGCTGACGCAATGTTGATCAGTGTGGCATGGAGTAGCACTCTGGTGTATGGAGCTCAGCTGTCTCACCAGTGGTCTGGAGCCTGCCTCACTTATACCTGAGAGTGGTGTATACTCCACCCTTCTGGGTCTCTTGATAATTGTCTTGGCATCCCTGATGGCAAGTGGAGAATTTCTGCAGTAGCCTGTCTATGGGTGGTCCTGCTCTGCAGACATGACTGGTCTGATCATATATGCAGATATCTTGGGTGTATCTCCTTGGTAAATGTATCTAGTATGACTTAGGTAGGTTCCCTCTGGAACCAAAGTGTCCTGGCTGACTGGCACCATCTTGGTTAACATGAGTGATTCCATTTTGTTTTATATACTTTATGCTATCTTGACTGAACCAGTGCCATCTTATTGGTCCTGCTTTCCACAGTAGTGAGACTCCATAGGCAGTAATTGCAGCACTAATTGCTCTCAACCTCACTTGTATTGTCCTCACAACAAAGTGCTTTGAGTCTCTTATTGACATTCTGAGGGCATTTGTGAGGACCAACTGTGATCTTCTGTGGTCCTTTAGAGCTGAAATATTTTATTAGTTAAAAGCTTGTAAAGCATTTTAAGTTAGTATGTGATATCATTATATTACTGAAAACTCCATTGGTACTTTCTACTTATTTGGTAGAATTGAGGATCCTTGGGAAACCGTCCTTCCCACTGTTTGTTCTACTTTTCTCCTTTTCTACTGATACTCATTTCACCATCTTCTCAGAAATTATCTCTCTCAGCCTTATTAGTTTCATGCACCAGTCTTACATAAAAACCAAGCAAGAATAAGAGATACCTTTACAATAATGGTCAGATTGGCTCCAGGTTCCCTCATGTGTACAGAAAATGTGGGCTTTTCCCACCAACAGGTAGCCTGGATCACAAATGTAGTTGACTGTCATCCCAGGAAGATATGGAGATGCATCCCTTCCAGCGTAATGCCCATTGTGCATCTTGGGCGGAGGTGGGCATACTAGGAGCAGGAAAAGACTCAGTTAAACATAAAAGTATGAGCATGTCAGCACATTTAATAATATCTGCGACTATTAGAGCTGCATGAAGACCCAGGCAGGCAGGTCTCAAGGCACTATATGTCTGTGAGTAAGTGGGAAGACTAATTCTGCTAACCCAGACCTCTCAGCCTTTACACAGAGTCATGCGCTTTCTCTATCTGTAGACTGTACCACTAGGATCTACGAATTATTGATTCAGTGCTGTCTGTCCTCACTGGAGGATGGAGCTTGTGTGGACAATCACAGCCACAAAGGACACTCTGAGGGCCAGGTGCTGTGATTTAAAGTTAGAAAAGAAGTGTGCTACAGAGGCCAAGAACACAACCATCCACTACATTTCTCCAGAGCATCTCGAATTCCCTTTGCTAAAGGTGAGACGAAGGGTCAACAAATGCAGTAATGGGTTGAGTGTAACACTTAGATGTAACAAAAGAAGCACAAATGCTTACTTTGGACATTTCTAATTATTTCTGTAGCATTACCAGTTCTGAAGTAAATTACTCCATCAACATGTACATTTTGGTCAGCACACCATCTATCTAGTATAAAAGCAATTAGTAATAGAGATGGCATGTCTGAATATTTTTATTGGCATTAGTTTTCATTGCTTTTAAAATGTTCTTTATAAACTCTGGGCCTCACTTGTTCTCTCCACTCTCTGATCCCTCCTCTCCTCACCATCCTACATTCCTCACTCCAGTGGGCAGTCATCAGATTACCACCAACTGGCACAGGGAAGCACCTCTGAAACCATCTGTGATTTTCCTGGCAGATACTTCTGTGTCTGATATTCATAACAAAGTCATGTTGAAATGTATAAATGACTGTCATGATGGAAATATGGAGGTTCTTGCCCAGATACACTGATCCATTGGGGGGCAGTGTGCACTGACCAGTAGAATCAGTAAGTTCACAGCGAGGGGCAGGGCCACTCCAAATCCCATTCCCATGACTGTCACTTGTGCAGCGGATGGTGCTCTCCCCAATGAGATTGAAGGTCATCCCTCTGTCAGCATGGGAGTCACATGTATAAGATATTTCTTTTCCATAGGGAATGTTTGTCAGATAAGTTCCTGTGTGGCTCCCATTAAGGATTGTGGGAGGATTTGGACAGAAGATTTCTAGAAAGAAGACAAGAGCATTATGTGCCATTAGAGTTTCAGTCAAACTGATTAAACAATAATGGTACTCTGGGACTGTTATAAACACATGTCTTTCTATAAGAATATTAACTGAGGTGAATCAAATTTAAATATGTAAAACATTTTTCTGAGAAGAAACTAAGGAAACTGAGACTTAAATCGCAGTTTTGCAAAAGTCCAAAAGTCCCTCCAGGTAGCTAAGATTTTAATCAATTTGAAAAGTAATTAATTTTGTTTTGTTGGCAACCATTTGATTTCCTACTTTATGACCTCCATTTAAAGATCCCCCTACCTGGCCATGGGTACTCACAAAGCCTCAGGTGTTTACCCCACATCTTTTCCTACTCTGCCATCAGCTTTTTCTACACCAGTTCTGTTTTCTCCCACTGCAGCCCAACATCCAGGTCAGGTAAAGAGAAACCAAAAACATGAGCTCTAGTGCTATATTTGCTTTTCCTTTTGGAAAGAAAAAAAAGAAAGAAAAGAAAATATTTCTAATTCCAAGTCTGTTGAAGTCTAATAGTTGAAGTCAAAACTGAGAAAGAAGTGTTCTATTTAAAATGCCACAGCAAACTTCCGGCCAAGATGGAGGCGTAGATAGACACACTGCGCCTCCTCACACAAGCAAAATAAGGACAACAATTTAGAAACAAAATAACAACCAGAACTGACGGAAAATTGAACTGTATGGAATTCTGACAACCAAGAAGTTAAAATAGACACATTCATCTAGACTGGTAGGAGGAGTGGAGTGGGCACCCTGGTGGAGAGGGGTCCAGGCAAAAAAAGTGGTGGCACTGGGTGCACAAGACAGCAGCTAACAAACCCTGGGCATGCAAGAAGGCAGTGGCTAGACCCTGGGTGTGCGGGCGGCATCTGGCAGACCCCAGGCATGGGGTGGCAATAGGCAGACCCAGTGAGGTGGTGATTGTGAAGCAGGGCATGGCATGCAAGGCAGCTGGCTGACCAGGTGAAACTGCGGAGTGAGACAGACCTCGCAACCCAGGGTCCCAGCATGGGGAAATAAAGCCTCAAATCACCAATTAAAAACACCTGTGGGAGTTGAGGTGCCACGAGAGATGCCCAGCCTCATGGGAGAATTTGTTGGAGACACCCACAGGGTCCTAGAACATACACAAGCCCACCCACCCAGGAATTAGCACCATAAGGGCTCAGTTTGCTTGTGGGAAGCGGCGGAAGGGACTGAAATCTGACAAAGAGTGGAGCAAGCACCATTGTCCCCTCTTGGACCCTGCCCCCACATACAGTGTCACAACCCAGCCACTGGGTTGCCCTGCCCTGGTGAACAACTAAGGCTCCACCCCTCACTACATAACAGGTGCCACAAGACAAAAAAACATTGCCCAAATGGAAGAGCAGATCAAGTCTCCACAGCATATACAAGAAATGAAGAGATAGCCAACCTATCAGATGCACAGCTCAAGCACTGGTGATCAGGATGCTCACAGAATTGGTTGAATTTTGTCACAAATTAGATGAAAAAATGAAGGCTATGCTAAGTGAAATAAAGGAAAATGTACAGGGAACCAATAGTGATGGGAAGGAAGCTGGGACTCAAAACAATGGAGTGGACCAGAAGGAAGAAAGAAACAACCAAACAGAAAAGAATGAAGAAACAAGAATTCAAAAAAATGAGGAGAGGCTTAGGAATCTCCAGGACACCTTTAAATGTCCAACATCCGAATTATAGGGGTACCAGAAGGGGAAAAAGAAGAGCAACAAGTGGAAAATCTAAACAAAAAATAAAGGAGAACTACCCCAATCTGACAAAGGAAATAGACTTCCAGGAAGTCCAGGAAGCTCAGAGAGTCCCAAAGAAGGTAGACCCAAGGAGGAACACACCAAAGCATATCATAATTACATTAGCCAAGATTAAAATGAAGGAGAGAATCCTAGAAGCAGCAAGAGATAAGGAGACAGTAACCTACAAAGGAGTTCTCATCAGACTGTCAGCTGATTTCTCAAAAGAGATCTTACAGGCAAGAAGGGTCTGGAAAGAAGTATTCCAAGTCATGAAAGGCAAGGACCTACATCCAAGATTGCTCTGTCCAGCAAAGCTTTCATTTAGAATGGAAGGGCAGATAAAGTACTTTTCAGATAAGGCCAAGTTAAAGGAGTTCATCATCAGCAAGCCCTTATTTTATGAAATGTTAAAAGGACTTACTAAGAAAAAGAAGATAAAAACTTTTTATAATAAAATGACAGCAAACTCACAATTATTAACAACTACACCTAAAACAAAAACAAAAGCAAACTAAGCAAACAATTAGAACAGGAACAGAACCACAGAAATGGAAATCACATAGAGGGTTAGCAATGGGGGAGTGGGAGGAGGAGAGAGTGGGAAAAGGTACAGAGAATAAGATGGTAGGTAGAAAATAGACAGGGGGAGGGCAAGAATAGTATGAGAAATGTAGAAGTTAAAGAACTTATGACACATGGACATGAACTAAAAAAGAGGAATGTGGGTGGGAGAGGGTGTGCAGGGTTGAGGGGAATGAAGGGGGGAAATGGGACAACTGTAATAGCATAATCAATAAAATATATTTAAAAAAATAAAATGCCACAGCAGAGAAACATTTTGTCAAACACTGGAAAAACATTGTAATATTGTGTCAAAAAATAAAATTATAATTCTCCAGCAACCAAAAAACAAAAGCACAAAATATTGTGACCTAACTGACAGAAAATTCAAAGTAGCCATTATACAGAGGTTTAATGAGCTACAAGACAACTTAGAAAGGCATTCAATGAACTGAGGAATAAAATTCATGAATAGAAAGCATTCCTTACCACAGAAATTGAAATTTTAAACAAGAACCAAATTCTGGAGATGAAAATTCAATGAGTCTAATGACAATAGATTAGAGAATTTAGAAAATAAGGCAGATTAGAGCAAGGACAGAACTAGTGACCTGGCACTGAGAAATTTGGAAATGGCTCAGAAGAGGAAAAAAATAAGATTTAAAAAAGATAAAGAAACCTCATGAGAGTTACCAGATATGATGGAAAAAATTTAAAAAAGGGGGGGCTTACAAAAAGGAGAAGAAAGAAGGGAACAGAGTATATTGAGAGAAATAATAGTTGATAACTGCCTAAACCTGGGGAAGGTATTTAACACATGTCTATGAAGATAACGGATCACATGATTATCTCAAGACAAAAAGAACTCAAAGTTACATTATAATGAAACTGTCAAAAATCAATGATAAAGAAATAATTTTAAATGTAGCCAGAAAAAAAGGAGGTAACCTAACCTACAAAGGAAACCCTTAAGCTTACTAGCAGATTTCTGTGCAGAAATTCTTCAGGCCAAGAAAGTATGGAATGACCCATTCCAAGATGGAAAGATAAAAATTGCCAGCCAAAAATATTTTATCAGAGCAAAGTTAGCCTTCAGATCTGAAGGAGAAAGGCTTTCTTTGACAAATAAAAAATGAGGGAGTTAATTACCACTAGACCTGTCTTACAAGAAATGCTGAAGAGTCCTTCCCGCTGAAATTAAAAGATGTTCATTAATAATGTAAAAGCAAACAGAAGTACACAATACTTTAGCACAGATAAAAAAATATGTGTTAATTATAGCATAAAGGCTTAAGTAAAGAACATTAAAATAACTATACCTACTATACTTTCTCAACAAATTCACAGCATCAAAGAGGAAAATTGTGATATCAAAAATATAAAAGGGAAGAATTAAAGGGTGGAACTCTTACAGGTAAATGAAGATAAGGTGCTATAAGCACAAAAGGACTATATCTATGTAGGTTTTATGTAAATGGCATGGCAATCATAATGCAAAAATTTATAGTAGAGTCACAAGACATAAAAAAAGGAGACTGAGCAAATCACAGTGGAAAAACGCCTCTTTACAGAGATAGACAGAAACAGAAGGGAAAAGAAACAAAGGAGATAGAAAACAACCAAAAGGCATATGACAAGGCTATAGGATGTCCTCACACATCAGTAACCACTCTTATTAGAAATGGATCAAATTCACCACAAAAGACACAGAGAGGCTGGATGGATAAAAACAGGAGACCTAGTGATATTCTGCCTAAAATAAAAAGTCATTTCAGCTAACAACATATGTAGGCTCAAAATGAAGAGTTGGAAAGTGGAAACCAAAAAATAGCGACAACACCCACACTTATATCAGACAAATGAGACTTCAAGCTAGAAATGATGAGAGAAAAAAGGTCATTATGTAATGATAAAATAGTACATCAAGAACATATAACAATCATAAGTATGTATGCACCCTACAAAAGAGTATCAAAATACACGGAGCAATACTAACAGATCAAAAGGGAGAAGTAGGCAACAACACAAAAATAGGAGGGGACTTCAACATCCCCTCTGTCAGCAATGGATAGATCATCCACACAGAAAATCAACAAGGAAATGCTGTAATGGAACCATACTCTAAAACAAATGGGCTTATGTATACATAAAACAGTTATGTATTCCATTTACTAACAGCAGAATACATACTTTTCTCATGTGTAGATATAACATTTTCTAGGGTAGACCATTTGTTAGGAAACAAAACAACTCCTAGCAAACTTTAAATTAAAATTATATAACCTTTTTCCGACCATATGGTATAAAACTAGGTATCAAGAGGACACAATCTGGAAGATCTACGAATATGTGGAAACCAAATAAGACAGTTTTAAGCAACTAATAGGCCAAAGAAGAAATCAAAAGACAACCAAAAATCTATGTCAAAATAAAGAAAAATAGAATGTTATGAGATGCAGGAAAAGCATTTCTGAGAGCAAAGTTTATAGTGGTAAATTCAAGTTAAGAAATTAAAAAGATCTCAAATAAAAATCCTAAATTTATACCTCAAGAAACTAGGGAAAGAACAAATTATGGACAAGGTTAGCAGAAGAAAGGAAATAAAACTAGAATTTAATTAAATAAAAAAGAATCCAGAAAAACAATAGAATGGATCAACAAAGCTAAAAGCTGATTCTTCAAAAAGATAAACAAAATCTGTAAGCTTTAGTCAGACTAAGAAAAAAAATGACTAATAAAAATTAGAAATGAAAAAAGGAGACATTACTACTGAAGCTATAGAAATACATAGAATCATAACAGACTACAATGAATAATGATTTGCTAACAGATTAGATAGCCTAGAAGATAGTAATGCATTTTTAGAAACACACAGCCTTATAAGAATCAAGAAGAAATAAAAAAATATTGACAGACCAGTAATAAGCAAAGAGATTGGTTCAGTAATCAAAAACATTCAACAAAATCCTTAGAACCAGATGGCTTCACTAATACATTGTACCAAACATTCAAAGAAGAATTAAATAATCATCAAACTTTTATAAAATGTTGAGAAGGAAAGTATGTGTTCAAATTCATTTTATAAGGCCAGCATTACAGTAATCTGATACTAAAGCTAGCTAAGAGCAACATAAGAAAACTATAGACCAGTAACCCCAATGAATATAGATGTAAAAATTATCAGCAAAATATTTGCAAACAAAATTCAAGTACAAATAAAAATATACACCATGACCAAGCGGAATTGATCCTGGGTTGCAAGGATCTTTCAACATAGGCAAATCAGTAAATATAATACCTCACATTAATAAAGAGGTATAAAAAATACATGATTATCTTAATAAATACAGAAAAATATTTGACAAAGTGCAATATCCCTTCATAATAAAAGCCCTCAGCATACTGGCTATAGAAGGAACATACCTAAGTATAATATAGGCCACGTACAACAAACCCACAGCTGATATCATACATTTTGGTGAAAAATGGAAACTTTTGTCTCTAAGATCAGGAACAAGTTAAAAATTTCAACTCTCATAGCACTCTTATTCAATATAGTACTTGCAGTCCTAGCTAGAGTGATTATGCAAGACAAAGAAATAAAAGGCATCCAAATTGGGAAGGAAGAAGTGAAACTGTCATTATTTGCAGATGATGTGATGATTCTGTATATAGCAAATACAAAAGAGTCAACCAAGTAACTGTTAGAACTAATTAATCATTTCAGTAAAGTTGCAGAATACAAAGTCAACCTCCAGAAATCAGTTGTATTTCTACATGCTAATGATGAAATCCCAGAAATATATAAAGAAAACTATTCCACTTATAATAGCATCAAAAATAATAAAATACTCAGAAATAAATTTAACCAAGTGAAAGATCTATATAGTGAAAATGACAAGACTTTCCAAAAAAATCAAAGACGACATAAAAAATTGGAAAGATATACCATGTTCATAGATAGGGAGAATTACTGTAATGTTACTAAAATATCTATACTACCCAAAGCCATCAATAGATTCAAAGCAATTTCCATCAAGATAGCAATGACATTCTTCACAGAAGTAGAAAATATATCCTATAAATTTTATGGAACCACAAAAGACCCTAAATAGCCAAAGCAATTCTGAGGAAAAAGAATAAAACTGAAGGTATCACACCTTCAGGTTTCAAATTATGCTACACAACTACAGCAATAAAAATGGTATGGTATTGGCACAAGAACCAATGGACACACAAACCAATGGCACAGTATAGAGACCCCAGAATTAAATTACTGCTTGTATGGTCAGCTAATATTTGACAAGGTTGCCAAGAGCAACAGATGGGGAAAGAACAGTCTCTTCAGCAAATGCTGCTGGGAAAACTGAAGCAACGCATGCAGAATAACAAAACTGAATTCCTATTGTACACCACTCATGAAAATTAACTCAAAATGGATCAAAGCCTTAAATATAAGAATGAAACTATAAGAGTCCTGGAAGTAAATGCAGGAAAAGAGCTTCTCATCATTGGTCCTGGAAATGACTTATTGGATACGACAGCAAAAGCACAAATATCAAAGTAATAATCAACGAATGTGACCTCATTAAACTTAAAAGCTTTTGCATAGCAAAAGAAACAATTAACAAAGTGAAAAGACAATCTACAGAAAGATTTTGCAAACCATATATTGGATAAGGTAATATCCAACATATATAATAAAGTCATACAACCCAACAACAAAATGCTTTGATTAAAAAATGGGCAGAGGTCCTAAGTAGATATTTCTCCAAAAAGAACATCCATTGGTCAAAGGATGCATGAAAAGATGCTCCACATCCTTAGCCTTCTGGCAAATGCAGTTTAAAACCACAAAGAGATGTCTCCTACCTGTTAGAATGGCTGTCATCAAAGAGACAAGTGACAACAAGTGCTGGTGAGAATGTGAATAAAATTTACATCACCACCAACAGGTGGTGATGTAAATCAGTGCAGCCACTATAGAACACAGTATCAATGTTGCTTAAAAATTAAAAATAGAGAACCACTATATAATTCAGCAATTTTACTTCTGAGTATTTTTCCACCTAAAATGAAAACACTAGCTTGAAAAGAATATGCACCCTATCATTCTCACTAGGAGATTGACCTTTTCCTTGGACAGAGTTTACTATTAAAGTAGGAGAGTAGGGCAATTTTACCTGAGTTCAAATCACCCACAGTTTCAGATGAATTACCTCCTAAGATTAAAAATTAAAACAAAAAAACCATGCAACACTTGACTTCAATTTTCAAATATCTGAGAGACTATTCTGTGCAAGAAGGATTAGGTTTCTTTTTTGTAACTACAGGGTCAAATCAGTATCAACTGGAGGGAATTATCAGGAAAAATATTTCAACTCACTCTCGCAAACAGGTGCCTCCTTATCCCAAGTGACATTACTGCCTGAGAGGAGACAGGCAGCAGATGGGGAGCCAAGGAGTCGATATCTAGAAACAAAGAATGAAAAATGATTAGATCCTTCATACATTTCCCACCTAAGTCACCATGAGAAAATAATACCAGGAGGATTTTACAAATGATAGGACATTTAAAATATGGGATATCTCAAGGAAGAAACCCAATCTCCATCTGCAAATTAGTTCTCCATTTTTAAAAACATTTTATTTATTTATAGAGAGAGGAAAAGAGGAAGAAAGAGAGGGAAAGACATACCAGTATGTGGTTGCCTCTTATGTGCCCCCTACTGGGGACCTGACCTGCAACCCAGACATGTGCCCTGACTGGGAATTGAACCAGTGACCTTTTGCTTCACAGTCTGGTGCTCAATCCACTGAGCCACACCAGCCAGGGTTGCAAATTAGTTCTCTAATGCTAAGAACAAACTCCAATTCTCACCTCTTTAATCTATCTTCATTCCTAGTCCCTCACAACTCAATGCAATAATCGTGTTATCCATGATGGTACATTTTCATACTTATCTTTAGGGAAGTACACAGAGTTATATAATCCACATGTACCTTTGTGAAGGCAGTTATGAGCTCTTTGAAGGCAGAAAATATGTGCAATCTCTAGCCCTAGCCAAAAGATAGTTAAGCTTGGGGTGCTCAAAAAATATTTGTTCACTGAAGTAATGAATGATAGCTTTACCCTGAAGATTTAGTGAATGACAGCCAGAGGAAACAGTTAATCACCTTCACATGAAAGGCAGGAGTACTCACCCAGTGAGCCATAAAACCATTCAAAGTAAGGCACAAATTCTGGAATATTTCATTATTTATTTTTTATTTATGATATCCCTATACTGTTACTGCAAGAAATGTCACAAAAGATACCTGCAAAGCTAGTCCAGTGTTCTAATGCACAGCAGGGCTAAACTGGACTAAGTGAAAGCTAAGGTGTCTCATGCAACGTCATGTAACAGCAAAATAGTTACTGGAATAGCTATGAACTTTGCCTCTTGATTACTAAAATACATGATCAGGGCAGTAATCATTTGTAGTAGAGATTGTTGGTATCTCTAGTATCCATCTTCCTATTAGTAATGGAACCCTCTATTTTTAACTGGTCAATGCCCACCTTCAGTAAAAGCTTCATGTCTCAGCTTCCCTAACAGCAAATGTAGCCACTTTCTTGCCGGAAGCATGTAAGTGGAGTGTCTGAAAAGTGTCTCTGTTCTTCCATTCTTCCTCTTCCCTGTCTTGAGTTTGGACCAGGAGATGAGACACAGTCTCCAATGGAAAAACCCCAGGTTTCTGTGTATTATGGAGCCTCCATACAAGGCCTACACTGCCCATGGTTCTTAACCTGAGAGAGAAATTACTATCTTGCTTAAGTTCCTGTTGTTTTATTTCTTTTTCTCTGTCTTTATAGCTTAATTGAATCCTGATATATCATCTCATCCCATAACAGTGACATAAAGATGATGAGGACCTTATAGCAAATGCTGAATATATATTTTAAAATAATATTTATTTATTTTTAGAGAGAGGGGAAGGGAGGGAGAAACAGAGGGAGAGAAATATTAATGTGTGGTTGCCTCTCATGCATCCCCTACTGAAGACCTGGCCTACAACCCAGGCAAGTTCCCTGACTGGGAACTGAACCAGTGACCCTTTGCTTCACAGTCCATTGCTCAATCCACTGAGCCACACCAGCCAAGGCAAAAAAAAAACCTGATTATTTTTGTAGGCACTTCGAGTCACTTTTATATTTATGTGGCAATTTAACTTATTAATTTCTTAAAATGACTTTAGAGAGAGGGAAAGGGAAGGAGAAAGAGAGGGATGAAAACATCAATGTGAGAGAGGAAACATCCATCTGTTGCCTTTTGCATGCCCCCAACTGGTGACCTGGCCCGCAACCCAGGCATGTGCCCTAACTGGGAATCACACTGGTGACCTTTCACTTTGTGGGATGATGCCCAACCAACTAAGCCACACGAGCCAGAGCTATTAATTTTTTTAGTGGCTATGTTGTAAAATATTTTCACATGTGTCAACACATATTTAATCTTTAAAATTTCTGCAAGCAATTTGAGAATCATTACAGTAAGGAAAGAAGATAATAATACCTGCACTACACATGTGTTTTCTTCTGCCTGTCTACTACCAACCTTTTAAAGTTACCTTAAGAGCACAGGATCATGGTGTTCTCTGACTTTTGACCTTATAAATGCTGCTCTTAACCTGCTGACTATGACTAAACTAGAGCATTGGAGCAACAATGTGAAGCAGGTTCCAGCCTATGGTTGGATGTAAAAACAGTGAATGTTTTGAAAAATAATGTAAGACACTAATATGCTGTAATCAGTAATGATCACATTGGCAAAAAATTTTCCTGACCTTGTTGTTACTGCTCTGAAGTTCTTTTATTGGAGTCTAATTGTTGGCTCCCATGGCCATTAGAAATCTTGTTAGCAATGAAGTTAAACCTTTGTCCAAGAAAAGCCATGAGATTCCCTGTAATCAATATATGTGGGAGACTGTTCTGCGTGGCGTGGGCCCAGTTCCCACTCGGAGATGCACAGGACCCACAACCACGGATAGGTTCTCCTGTGGGGAATCAGGCCTGCACTGTACCTAGGCCGCTTTGAGACTTGCTTTTGCTAACACTCCCTCACCCCGGATTGAGGCAGCAAACGCTTAGTCTAAAGTACCTTTCTAAAATCCATGCTAAACCTTCCAAGGATGAGTGTAACTGGTTCAACCACTTTTGCCTTTTCATTTGCAAATATTCCTTTCCTGTGATGTGATTAGCAGCATTGGCTCCTTTGTTTTCTGTAAAAGGTAACCACCTAAATAGAACCTGTGCATAGTAAATGAGGACTATCATGTAATATGCTGAGAAACCCAATAAAGGCCAGTCACGGCAAGGGCCATGACTTTTGGCCCCCTTTAAAGAAAATCCATACTAGCCCTTTTCTTCCACAGGACACGGTAGTCTATGTTAATGTCTCATGTCTCATCCACCATGTGGCAGACCCCACAAGCCGGGGTCCACATCAAATATACACAATCTGGAGGAGCTTGCAGACACACTGGAAGACTGGGATAGAATGCCATTCCTACCTTTTCCTATTTGTTTATGTGCTTTGACCTATTTCTCAGTAGAGGGAATCTATGGAGACAATTATTAAAAGTAGGTTACAGATATGATTCTGTAGCAGGACTCTTTTTCTTAAAAAATATATAATTATATGTTATTGTTTATAAAAGTTAATATGTATTGTAGACATATTTAGAGGTCATGAATAGTTCAAAGATAAAAAAATACCACCCATGGTCCTACCATTCATCATAGTTAATATTTTGCTATGAATCCTTTTAGACTTTTTATATAAAAAATATATATATACATAATAAATGTATATACATATATATTTTTATCTAACATATATATACATATATATTTTTATCTAAATTTATATATACCCTAGATGTCAACTGCCTCAATTACCCTTAGAAGGGAGAGCTGGTTAAATTGGACACAAGCACCAATTCCACATCTGCAGAGTACAGATTCCCACCTGGCCTTACAACCTGCTCAACCATGAGCTGTCAGATTCCTCAGCCTCAGAAGTTTTCATATGACTGCCACTCCCATCAACACAAAGACACCAGAAAGAGAGTGGAAAAGCAACCCACAGAATAGGAGAAAATACTTGCACACCACTTATCTAAGAAGGATTCAACATACAGAATATATAAAGGATTCCTGCAACTCAATAATAAAAAACAAGCTCAATGAAAATAAGGGCACAACAGTTGAATAAATGATCCTCCAAAGATGGTATACAAGTGGCTAATAAATACATGAAATAATATTTCACATTAGTAGTCATTAGAGAAATCCAAATCAAACCCACTTCACACCTTCTAGGATAGCAATATAGTAATTTTTAAAAAACAAAAAATATAAGTGTTGATGAGGATGTGGAAAAAATGGAACCCTTATATATTGCCAGTGGGAATGTAAAATCATGTGGCTGTGGTAGAAAACAGCTTGGTGATTCCCCAAAAAGTTAAACATAGAATTATCATATGATCCTGCGATCCCAATTGTAGCTCTATGTATATCTGAAAGATTAAAAACAGAGACTCAAACATACAAGTATATGGGTTCATTGCCTGTTCTACCTATTTTAAGTACTTCCTGAAAAATTGTATTTTTCCTATAAAATGACACATTTCATGAGTATTTTCAATTTCATTATGATCTAGAGCATTGGTCCCCAACATTTTTGGCACCAGGGACCAGTTTCATGGAAGACAATTTTTCCACAGACTGGAGTGGAGGGGATGGTTTCAGGATGATTCAAGCACATTACATGCAAGCTCACCTCCTGCTGTGCGGCCAGGTTCCTAACAGGTCCTGACAGGTACCTGTCCAGAGGTTGGGGACCCTGATCAAGAAGATACAGTATTTTATAAAGTGTTGAATCCCTTCAGTATCTGATGTGTATTTGTAGATTTGTTATCTTGTGAAATTACATTTGGCAAAGTTCTGTTCATTTTAACTGGCCACTTTAGAAAAGGCCTGCTTTTAGATGTATTTATCATTACAATTGTTTCTATTTTTCCAATTCATTAATTTATTTTCATTATTAAGTCCTTAGTTCAGCTGTCTTGTTTGTGTTTTTAGTCATTTAAAAATATTTTTTTCATTTATTTGAATTTTTCTTATCAAAAAAAAAAATTAAATATTTCCCTAAAAACAGTTTTGACAAAAAAAATTTCATGAGTAATATTTGCATCAGCATTAATAATGAATCTGAATAATGTACAGTCTACCACTGTAGGCTATTAATGCAGACTAGCAATACTCAAATTCTAAGGAAATTCCATACTGTTTTCCACAGTGACTGGAGCAGTCTGCAATTCCACCAACTGTGTACTAGGGTTCTCTGTTCTCCACAACTTCACCAGCACTCTTGTTGTTTGTTGATTTGTTTATGATGGCCATTCTGACTGGTGTGAAGAGGTATCTCATTGTGGTTTTAATTTTCATCTTTCTGATGGCTAGTGATGCTGAGCATCATTTCATACATCTCTAGGCCCTCTGTATGTCCTCCTTGGAGAGGTGTTTGTTCAGGCCCTTAGCCCATTCTTTAATTGGATTGCTTGTGTTCCTGGAGTGGAGTCATGCAAGTTCTTTACATATTTTGGAGGTCAAACCTTTGTTTGAGGTATCATTGGTAAGTATGTTTGCCCATATGGTTGGTTTCCTTTTCATTTTGCTGATGTTTTCTTTAACTGTGCAAAAACTTTTTATTTTTATGCAGTCTCATTTGTTTATTCTTTCCTTAATGCCCCTTGCTCTAGGGGACATATCAGTGAAAATATTGCTGCATAGAATATCTACGATTTTCCTGCCTATGTTCTCCTCTAGGACTTTTATGGTGTTTCAACTTATATTTAAATCTTTTATCTATCTTGAGTTAATTTTTGTGTATGGTGTAAGTTGGTGGTAGAGTAAGAATCCCGAAACACCAGTTCAAAAGAACCTATGAACCCCAATGTTCGCAGCAGCACAATTTACAATAGCTAAGTGTTTCAAAGAACCTAAGTGCCCATCAGTAAATATGTGGATCAAAAAACTATGGTACACTGGGATGGGGATAAAGGGCAGAAAACTGTACTTGAACAACAATTAAAAACAAAACAAAACTATGGTACATTTACACAATGAAGTACTATGCAGCAGAAGAAAGAAGGAGTTCCTACCCATCACAACAGAATGGTTGGATCTGGAGAGCATTATGCTAAATGCAATAAGCCAGGTGGTGAAAGTCAAATACAATATGATCTCACCTATAGGTGGAACCTAATCAACAAAACAAACAAGCAAGAAAATTATAACTAGAAACATTGAAATAAAGAACAAACTGACAGTAAGCAGAGGGGAGGCGAGAGAGGTATAATGGGGGGAAAAGGGGAAGGGTCATCAGGGAACATGTATAAAGGACACATGGACAAAGCCAAAGGGGGTAGGATTGAAGGTGGGTGGTGGGGATGGGTGGGGTGGGGGGGGGAATGGTGTGAGAAAATGGAGGCAACTGTACTTGAACAACAATAAAAAAACTCTAACTTCATCCTCTGGTATATGTATTTGGGAAAATTCACTAATTCTTCTATCTCAGTTGTCTCTTCTGTAAAATGGGGCCTATATGTGGTATTCACTTCTAATGTAATTTTAAAGCTTAAGTCAATTTATGTAAAGCTGTAGGTAGAGTACTTGGGCCAGCTGTACTTAATAATCATTCATTATTATTTTTCTATGTGTAATCTGCAATGGCCATTTTAATTTGCTCTCTGACCTAGATCCAAAACTCTGTTTTAATTTATTCTTTGCTTTTCTTATTTCTAATCTTATTATATTATAATGTATACCCTCTAGTTAACAGTCTGTAGTTACATAAAAGAAGTCAAAACACATATAATGTGGGAATTATTTTTTTTAGGAAATATATCTAATTAGTATATGTTTTGGGTTCTTGGTCATATAAACTATACTCCTGTGCTTTGACTGAGTACAGATATTTCATGGCACAGTATTTTCCCTCAAAACACTAGTTTTTTCTATCTATTGTGTGGAAGAAACATTTGATGATAATATGATTTTTTTCTGTTTATTTTACCTCTGGATAGTTGAAAATTTTTTTAAATATCTGATTTTCATACATTTTCTCCATGGAGGATGAGGGTCTCTTATCATTAATCTTGCATTTAGTAAGTCTTATGATTCGAACAATCTAGTCCTTATCTTTCTGACCTGGGAAAGTACCTTCCATTATGTGCTAGTTGGTACCTCACCTCTTTTTGCTTTTTAATTTTTTTCTCATGTCTCAACATGTGTGAGTGCATGTGTGTGTGTAATTTTCAGTGTGGTCCTTGGTTTATTCAGGAGAAGTTAATCCAGTTTTCACATGATCTCTTTGATTTCTTTGTCTTTTTCTTTAGAATTGACTCTCTTGATCACTGCTGCTTTTTTAGAATACTGTGTATTTATTCATGTATAAACTTTACTGATATCACATCATTAAATCTCACAAATGCCTCTTATTGTTTCATAGCTTCTGTGTTGCAAACACATATATGAGATTTCTATTTTATTTTGGAGTTCATTCCCTTGTTTATTGGAGTACACTGATTTGTTGAGGAATATGTTCTCTGATATCTTGGTCTTTTTTGTTTTCAATTGCTGTATTTTCCCTCCCTTGTATGTCCTGATGTTTTGTTTTACTCATGAAAGAAAGAGCTCTAGGCTTTTTCACAATGTGAGGTGAGGGATTGGTGAAGAGATTGTCTGGAAAGGTATTAAAATCTCCAGACTGAGACAAAGTGAGCAGGGGGTGAATGTTGATTTATCCTAGTTTAATGTTGCTGGATGATAGGCACAATGACTTGAGTAGGATAGGATAGGACTGACAGCAGGGGCAGTTTTTGCAAAAAGATGTAATACACATAGTTATCTTTCTTCTCTCTGAGTTTATTGTGGTAAAAGTTAGTGCATTCTCTTTAATTACTCCCTCTAAGTTGGGGCAATGGCTTCTGCTCAGTTACATACCAAGGAACAGTCAACCTTGGTAAAGTTTTTTGTACCAAACAAAAAAGTTCATTAGTGTCCATCCCCTCTCTGTGTGTGTTTTAATGCCTACATTTCCCTAGACTGCTGTTACACAAGAATTACTCTTACAACCCCTTGTTTAGGGTCCTCCAACTCAGCTCAAGTACCTGCTGATCTCACTTAAGGATGTTTGCAGGATTCAACAAGTATTTTTCATTTTCCTGATTTGGTGGGCTGGTACCTTTTATCCAATGGAAAACTTACCAGATTTCACATATACTAGCTTTGGCAGGAGCATGGTGCCTTCCTTAGTTTGTTACACAGACACAGATTGTTCCTGCTTTTTTAGACTCCTTTTATCATATTTTTATCTCTCTGAAGAAGTCCCATTGCTTACTGTTTTAAGTACAGAGGGCAGTGGTCTAGTTTGCCTATCTAGGACTAGGACAGAGATTGGCATTGCTGTTCTGGAACTCATACTCCAGAGAGAGTGCTCCCAACTCACCCTTCATTACAAGAATAATTCACTGTTGATCCAAATTGGGTATCTGTGTTTATATGTACCACGCCATTGATAGGTTCAGATGGAGTTCCACATGATTTTCCTGTAAGAAAGAAGCAGAATTTTAAACTAGGCATAGAGCTCAATTTACATTTGTTTTTAAGATTCAGACTGGAGTGTAGCATACTAAACAGCCTATACATCTGTGATTTTTCCAGAATTGCCACTTTAAGGAGACTCACCATATAACCTTAGAATCAAGCAGTTACAGAGTACTGCTTTTAAAATGACTACCTTATATCTCCTAATACAAATTAAGTATGGCAAAAGAATGGTTTTCATCCTACCAGCCTAAATCAAAGGCTTGATAATTTAGGATTTCCCTCTATCTTAGCGAAGCACAGTTCACTGCAACCCATGTAATTTTCTTTTGCATTCCTTTTTCATTAATGTTTCTAACCATCGAATATAACCTCCAGTGAATGGCAAATTTCCCTCCAATTCCTTTTGTGTGAGTCTTTCCCATGAAATGAGTATCTTGTCAAGGTGCAGAATCCCAGACAATAAAACAGGATGACTTACAAGTCCACCCTCCATTTAAATATTTTGGGAAAACTTAGATTTCTCACCTTCAAAATCAAAACACATCAAGTCAGATTCTACAGATGCTTTGATCAGGTTACTCACGTTTACAGATACCTTTGGCACTTGACCAGACCAACTTTTCTAAACAGGTGATAGAGAACATATTCTCAGAATACCCAGGGGAACATTTGTAGTTCAAAGATGTCCCAATTGGAAACTCAGACCCATCAGTTAGGGTTGTAGGCTTGGCAAATAGAAACTGTTCTGGAGCTTTACAGTAACCTGGAGACCAAAACCACAGGAATACCAAAGTGAGCAATGAAACTTCCGTTTTACCTGCCTTTCTCTCCAATTAAGTGGATATATGGGATCACAGAAACAGAGACATAATAATTGCAAAAGTTTTCTTCTTGAAGTTACCTTAAAATGGTATTCTCCAACAACACCTAGTCATGAAAAAAATTTTGCCACATAAATACTATTCACCTTTCTGGACTTTCTTCTCTTATTTCACATGTCAGTCCTCCTATCAGAGTGTCTGCACCAAGAGTTAACCTCATACATTGGTGTTAATGTACCTGTGCATATCGAGGCATATTTTACCATCTCTTTCCATTTCTTCCTCCCTGTCCCTTTTTCAGAATGTCATATGCTGCCTCACTGGCACTAAATAGCACTTGCAGTGGGTTGAATGATGTCCCCCCCACAAAAGATGTATCCATCCAGAATCTCAAAATGGGAACTTATTTAGAATAGAGGTCTTTTTATATATAATTAAGGTAATGATCTTGAGATGAGATTATACAAGATTACTGGAGTGGGCTTAAATTCAATGACTGGTCATTTTTTTATAAAAGAGTAAAAGGGATTTGAGAAGCAGAGACACAGGGGACTAGACCATGTGAAGACTGTCAGGGATTAGAGTAATATATCTATAATATAGGAGTACTAAGAAGCTGGAAGAGGCAAAGAAGGATTCTCTCCTAGACCTGTAGAGGAGAATGGGCCCTACCAACACTTTGATTTCAGACTTCTAACCTCCAGATCTGAGAGAGAATAAATTCCTATTATTTTAAGCTACTTAGTTTCTGGATATTTGCTATAGTGGCCCTAGGAAACTAATAGACCACTCTTCTCTTTCTGCTGCTAAACTAGACCTTTAAGGACAAGAACAAAATGTATTAAGCTATTAAGCAGCACCTTCTAAGAAGCTATGTCTTCTTTGTGAGAAAGTATATTGTGTGCTACATATTTTGAAATAGAGTTTGAACTCAGCTATCTGTTCTTTGGAGGAGACTACTTTTGTTTGCCAATTCAGTGAGGCTGGCCGGGGCCTATGCATTCCCATTTAAAGAAATCTCACTAGATTCTGATCTATACAGCCCAGTTGGAGGATGAGGGAGCTCAAAGAAAGGTTAAATGCTTTTGATCATGTGTGGCCTTTTCTCACTGGATTGCTCTTCTCTCTCAGGACTCCCCTGCAGGGCTTGTGGTATTCCAAGGCTGGTGCCACACCTGAGTCTACTCCAGGTTTCATTCCTAAGAAGGCCTACTACAGTCAGGCCTCAAGGACCAGGCAATCTGCTCCATTCCTTAGAAAGAAATAGTCTCTTTCTTTTCATAGTATTTTACTTGAGCTGATCTTTCTTTGCTTCTTCTCACTCCCAGAGTTTAAGGACAAACATTAAAGTGGGGCCCAGAGGTAAGCTGACAAATAAGTTTACTTTGAGTTGATGTCTTTGGATCCAAAGGTAAAGTGAGTTCCTTTTGTTACTTAACATATTCAGCATAAGACTAGCTAATAAATAATATCCATATTGCCAGTTTTATGTTTTGCATGCCCATGAACTTGTACAGAGCATTTCTTAGTTATCTTGATATTTCTTAGTGTTTACAGACATTTATTTTCGTGTCCTCTCCAACAAATACATTTTTCTTCCTGATTCACACAGGAAGTGCTTATTGCCTTCTTCCTGCCCAGACCCTTTGCACCTCTTACTCTATTCTCCTTACCACTTTACCAGCAAGATAAGTTATTAATTAGCATCTTCCCTACTCAAATATAGCTTGGCACTGCTGGAACCATCTGTTTTAGCTATGGAATGAAATATTGACACTTCCACTTATGACAAAGATAAACTCACAAGGAAATACTACAATATTGTTATAGAAATATGAAGGATCTGGTACAGATATTCTGAACCCATTTAGGGTATGTGGAGGTGGGTACTGACCAAGAGGAACAGAAAGCTCACAGCGAGGGGCAGGGCCACTCCAGATCCCATTCCCGTGACTGTCACTTGTGCAGCGGATGGTGCTCTCCCCAGTTAGAATGAAGGTTGTCCCTCTGTCTGTGTGGGGGTCACATGTGTAAGATATTTCTTTTCCATAGGGAATGTTTGTCAGAGAAGTTCCTGTGTGGTTCCCATTAAGGATTGCAGGAGGATTTGGACAGAAGATTTCTAGAATGAAGACAAGAGCCATAAATTACATTAAAACATTTATATTTTAATCTGACTCGATTCTACAGTTATAGGATGCTACAATGCTGTTGCCAATAAGACAACAATTACACTCTTAAGAGGGAGAGTATAGACTGCAAAATAAATATGTTAGTTCTTTGCTGAGATGCAGCTAAATGAAATGACACCTAAATCAATGTTTATTACAAAAGTCCAAAAGTGATTTTAGCACCCTGAACTCTTTAGAGAGTTAAGATTTCTGAATAATTGAGAGCTTATTCATTTGAAGTAAACAGAAATCTTCTTAATCACATTAAAAAGAAAATCATTGATGTAACAAGAAAATCACCCATTAACCCAATAAGCAGATTTTTGAGCACCTGCTATATATCAGCCACAAGATAGACAAGCTCTTTTAACATTAAGGATCTTCATTTCAGAGAAACCCTTCGAAATATACATTTACTCTTTCTTTATCAGTGATGAAATCTTTTCTTGATGACTTGAGGCTAATATTTTCAAAAACAAAATGTTGACAGTAATGTCACAATAAAATGAAATGTCCTCCATACTTCTGTGAATGTTCCAAAAGGCTCAGCAATGTTGTGACTTTTGAGATACTTACTAGTTTTTACAGGTTTTAGTCCTCATTGAAGAAACACATGTTTCTTCTTTTGAATGAAACAATTTGGAGAAGCTCCCTTCCCCTTCTGGGCTGATCTGTATTTGGGAAAAGGGTACTACAGATTGATAGAATCAGGGATAAACTCAACATAGGGTGCAGTAGCTTAATTAATGTTTATACTCAAGCAAGCAATTTTAGATATATCTTTGGGTTGATGAGAATATTTTTTTTTACTTCATGATTCATAACTATACTTTAAGAAAGTTAAGACTTTCCACTAGGGGACTTCCAAATAAGAAAGATCTAATTATCAAGTTTCATTATATAAATCAGTACAAAAAGTACAAATAATTTTAAAGCAAAATATTCATGTGAAAATTCTATTATAAAAATTTATTTTTCAATAGTTATGATGAGAAGATGAAACAATATTATGTTTGATTTAGTGAAGAAATAAATAGACTGGTTGTTTTGGTAGTGTTTCTGTATTTAACTCACTGTCATCTTAAAAACAAACAAACAAACAAAAAATAACTCCCTTAATTCTATCTCCCTCTGCAGCTATAGCTTCATTTCTGCACATCCTTTACATTAAGATTCCTTTAAGATATTGTCTATGAATTTCTACTCCCCTTCATTCTCCTTTGAACTCATTTCAATCAAGCATGTGCCCCCCACCCATAACTCTACTGAAACTGCTTTTACCCAGGTCACTCATTACCTCTAAGCTGCTGAACCCAATGATAATTTTCTGTCCTCCTCTTACTTGACCTCTCTGTAGAATTTGAAATGGTTGCTTGGTCTCATCTCCTTAAATGAATTTCTTCACTTGGCTTCCAGGATGTGCTCATCCTCCTGCTTTTTCTCTTAGTGTACCAGCTGCTTCTTCATCGCTTCTGCACGCTCCTTCCCTTGTTTCTGAGTTCTTATTGTTGGATGGACAGGATTTAGCCCCTGCCTCTGTTGTTCTCTGGCCGCACTCATTCCCTAGCTGACCTTATTTAGTCTCTGTTGTAATCTCTATGTGTAACCCATCAAAAAATCATGTCATTTCTACCTTCCAAATGTATCCATAGGGAGCTAGAAGAACTCAAGCACTTCTTATCACCTCTGCCACTGGTATCCTGAGCCAACATTTGTGATTTGATTTTTACAGTGGCTTCCCTGTTTGCACCCTCAGACCTTCTACTATACCTGACTTTTGGCCACTTAGCTGCTTTCCTAATTGAGCATGCTGACTAATGCCACTGTCACCTCACTTGCAAACAACATTGGCTGTGTCAGCCTCCACAAGGGTGAAAGACGGGCACCTGAACAGCCTCTGCTATCCTACTGCAGTGGAGGTCAATGCAACTCCCACATCTAAGCTAATATGACTGGATTCATGACCACCTTGGCACCTTCTCCTCCTAGGTTTAGATTGAGTACCATGCAGCAGGTCATGTGAGGTCCCCAGAGTCTGAACTGAGGGATGAGTTAACACAACATGGAAACCAGGGGCTTAATATTCTTGGAATACACATGAGACAGGAGACAGAAAACATCCAACAGATAGGCTGTTATTCCTCTTTCTGATAAAAAGTTTTCGTTCCATATAGATGTTCTATGCGACCAAACAACCAACTTTTTTCTTGTGAGGCTTATGGCCACATTGGTAACATAGTATCTTTTATTTACTTGCTGTTTTTTCCTCCTTGCCTTCTTTTTTGTCATCCTTTGGTATTGCTGCTCTGGGATTGTACCCTCCAATGGATCATTGTTACATAAAATTTCCCTCTGGTACTATTTCTGGGGAATCTCCATCTAAGATATACCCACTCAGCTTAGTCCCCTCTAGCATAATTAGTTATATCGTTAAAAGTGAATTAGATTGTGTTACTTTTCCACTCACAATACTCCAATGGCTTTCCATCTTGCTCAGAGTGAAAACAAGTTCTTACAGATTAGTTTTCTTTTATCACCACCTACTGCTGTTGTATTTGCTCACTCTACAAAAGGCATATAAGCTTCTGAGAAAATGTTAGGACAGGCTTTTCAAAAAATGCCAAGAATATTTTTGCCTTGGGACTTTCTCTGCACTTTCTGCTCCATCTGAATGGAAGGTTCTTCCTCTATGTTCTCACATTGGTAGCCAACTAACTGCTGTCAATGCTTAAATGAGAGCAATTACTTTCTCAGTGAGGACTTCCTTAATCACCTTATTTAAAATGGAAACTTTATTCTTTCCCTTTTTGGCATTTCTTATTGCTATTCACATAACTATTCTATTACATTACCTTGGTTGTTTTCTTAATAATACTTAATATTATTTTAAATTGTTTATCTATGTTTCCTTCTTTACTTGCTATTTTTAATAATCTTTATTTCTGTTCAAGAATATAAACAACAGGGGAGCAGGGACCTAGTATATCTTGTTTATAGGCATAATCCAGGAGTCTAGAAGGCTGGGACATAGTAGGTGCTAAAAAAAATGCATAGAAATGAATGGGTGATTCAGAAAATGATAGAAAGGCTGGAGTGTGTTCATTACTTTTGAGAAGAAAAAAAGAAAAATTTGACAAAGCTTCAGGGCACAAATTTCTCTCCACCTATAAAGCACTTCTCCCATTATAACAAGTAGTATGCTACCAAATATTTTTTGGATGGTAGCAAAAACCATGATGCTCAGGGTCACTTTTCCCAAAAACATTCCTTATAACTAATACAACAAAAAAAATATTTCTATCAAAAATAAAGATAAACAGAGCAGCAGATACTTGATAATTTCATGGGACAAAAACACAGTAAGAAAATGAAAAAAAGAAGGACAAAATTGCATATCTGAACAGATATTCCTTCTACTCACGTTCACATACAGGAGCACTGTTATTCCAAAGGCTTTTCATTCCAACCAAGACACAGTAACTAGTAGAACTTCCCTTTAAATGAAACCTAAGGAACAAAAGCAGTGGTGACTTGGGTGAGCATACCATTTCCCTTTTCCATTCTTTGATAGATCTCAGCTTCTTACTTTCTGCTAAAATACAATATCATTCTTAAGCAAAACCTAAGGTTAAAAAGCTTAGTTCATTTGATTTCCCAGGATAGAGGTTCAGCAACCAAAACATTTTGAAAAACTGTAGCTTCCAGTGAGGCATAAAGCAATAACTGTCAAAGCTCAGAAAGTGACAGGCCTGTACTGAAGATGGTATAAAAAACCTGGGCATGTTCTTGATCTGGTTCCAGATCTTCAGGAGTCCATCTTTCCCTGACTTTTCTCTGACAGCAACCTTTCTGTCATTAGGTGGAACTTTGTCCTCTAATGGAAAATGTAGCATTTTCTATTCTTAATGGACCAGGAAGGAAATAGCTCCTGATTTCAGCTGTCAAATCATAGAACATGAGGAAAGATATCAGAGACTGTTCTTTTTGCCAATACATATGGAATATTCTTAATCATACATATGGTATATCTGGATTATTAAAGAGTAGAGTCTGATTAACTAATAAAAAGAAGAAAATGTAAGAAGACAGATTTCTTTAGAGCACTATTATCCTAAAACATCTGGTTTATTGTCACACAATTGGTCTTCTGACTTGCCTCCTGGTCTTTTTTGAGTGTTATTTAAAGATAGTCAAGGAGTCCTTGGAATTGTTACCCCAATAACAAATATACCTGTTTAAGAGGGATCCAAATGTTTAAGAGGCTCAAGTATATTTTGCTTGCTTGTTTGTTTTGTTGATTAGGTTCCAGAAACATTGAAATTAAGAACAAACTGACAGTAACCAGAGGAGAGGTGGGAGGGGATAATGGGGGAAAAAAGGGAAAGGGTTTTCAGGAACATCTACAAAAGACACATGGACAAAACCAAAGTGGCATAGGATTGAGGGTGGAAGTTGGAAATGGCTGGGGTGTGGGGAATGGTGGGGGGAAATGGAGATAAGTATACTTGAACAACAACAACAAAAAGAAATCCTAAAAAAAAAAAAAAGCTCAATTTCATAAACAGAGCCTAATAGCCATTGCTAAACAGGGGCCTCTCACACTAGCCATGCTTCAGGGAAAACTGTCTGCACTGAACTGCCTTCCTACCACACTCAATTGTTGCCCACACTGTGTTCTTGCCATAGAGCCAGTCCTCACCCATTTGGAGCTGCACAGCTCTATCCTCCTTAGCATCTCCACCAACAAATTAGAGTGGTTGCATTCTGACCAATGTTTTGGGTTTTGGGTTTTTTTGTTTGACCAAACTGTGTGGATTTGGAGTCCTCATTTACATGATGATTAACTAATTATGAACCAGGGAAGGGACTTCTGTCTATGTAAGTCAGCTCCACTCTGGGTCAGGAAGCGCACTTTCCCTTTCATTAAAGACTATGTTTCCCTGGCTGGGGCTGTCTTGCCTGACCATCTGGAGAGGGGCCCAGGCCACCTTGCTCCAGGGCCACTTCTCAGCCATGCTACTTCACATCTGTGGTGTATTATAACTGAGCTACAACACTATTGAGCTGTTTCACAGTCCTGTTGTTCTGTACCAAGTTGTATCACAATTGAGTTGTTCACAGCCATGCTATTTATTCCAAAGCAGTGTTGTGTCACAATTGAGCTGTTTGAATAAAGCCTCCTCCTTCAGTGCACCCTAAATTGATGCTTCTCATTTGCATTTCATTGGTACCAATGACTATCAGTTGGATGGAATACATCGAGAACAATTGCTTTGTAGTACAGGCTTTTGATCTCTTAATAATGTTGGAACATAACACCAAGATCATTTAGAGTCACACAAAAAGTTAACGATATTACTTGAAACATGACCACCAGTCTTCAGGTTCCTTCAACCAACCCAATACCAATTAGATGACTTAATCACATTATAAAATACTTCTAATTACTCTTTTATTTCTATTCCAAATTCCTATTGGTTTAAAAATATCCCCAAACATCCTTGCATGTTACTTGTCTTATAAATAAACATTTTAATATATCAAACCTTTTTAAAAAACAATCCTTCTGGAATATGTATCTCTTCCTATCCACAAATTACTATTTATTCATACATTTAATGTTCCACCTAAATAGTTAAGATCTGTTGTTACAGTTCTACTGTTCAGTTATTTACATATTTTCCTTTAAAAATATGTGTTCATGGTTCCATATAGTTCTTACCATACTTCTCAATCTTTGTTTTAGACATCATACTTTTTTAGTATGTTTTCCATTAGGCAGCCTTCATCTTGGGTAAATCCCCTTTGCCCAGCTGTCAGCAAATTAGCATTCAGTACTCAGTCCCTTATCTCTAATATAGGTCACACTTACCCCTCATCACAAATGAAGGACACTTTTGCCCCAAGCTCAAGATTAAGTGGAAAGACCACATGGCCATTAGGGAGCTTGTCCAGGAAGTCAGCACATGATTTGACTAAAGAAAAAAAAAATCAAGAGTAAGTCTGCTATTTGAGATGCAGAGATTCATCTATAACCATATTAGTGTGAGTGTACGCACCCACACATCTGGGTGCTGCGGGGCTCCAGTCCCCCTGGGGTGTACAGCGCAGAGAGGCAGCCCCTCGGAGGTCATAGCCAGGCTCACAGCTGTAGAGCACTTCCTGCCCAGGGGAGAAGTTGTCCTTGTCACTTAGGGTGCGCTTACCATGCAGGATTTCTGGAGGTGGCTGACATACTGAGGAAAGAACAAGTAAGAGTTATTATGAATTGTGGGAAAATATTTTTTTTGCTAAATCTTAACCCATCTAAGGAGTTAGAGACTCCAGGATAATTAGAGTGGTTTAGGTCTAACCAAGAAAGACAACTGATACCCCAACCTCTGCAGTTTATTCATGTGGAAGGTAAGAATAAGGGAGAGATGTAGCCAAAGTCCTCACAGCATGTAAGAGCTCAGATAGGGTTGTGATGAAACAGAAAATCATAGAACTTAAGGAAAGACTGTCTCTCACTATAGATTCAATAAGGATGGACTAGGTCTCTGTATTGGTAAACAGGCTCCTAAGGGCACCTGACATGGAAGCCATGGTGATGGAGGTTGACAGTGCAGGAAAAAATGACTTCTGAGAAACTTGCGTTTGGTCCTTTTCCTTTTAGAATTGTTCTTTTCTCTCAGAGTTTCTCAGTTATCAGTAAGTAATGTCAAGACTAGGGTCCCTTCTACAATTCACTTTCTCCTTTCTGTCTTTATGTCCTGAAGATGGGTGTCTTAGAGTGGTTAGGTGTCTTCGGGAACATTCTCCAGACTAGAAATACACACTTTCTTTATTTTGCATTTTCCTCTAGGTTCATATTCCCTTTCTCTTCCTTTCTACTGCAGTGAGAAGAACTCAATGACTAAAATTACTGGAGGCAAAGAACCAAATAAGCATTATTTTAATTTACAAACTAGCCCAAACTGGTTGAAAGCATCTATGGTGTTTATCTACACTGCAATTAAAAGCAATTTTGCCAGGATTTGTTCTCTCTTGGTCTGTGTGTCCCTCCAAATCTATGGATGTCATGACTTATGCGAGTTAAGGTTCTTCAGTATTTGCTTTCAATTCCTATGCTTTGAAAACATTTTTCTTCCAATTCCAGTTGGAATTGGAACCACCACCCACTACCTTGCTCTCTTTTCTCCAATGCTGTAGACACTAGGGTCATCAGAACCTTTCATATTGACATATTGTAAAATAATTTATTACTGATTTAGTATTTAATTGTATCTATGCATTAAAAAATGATGCTGTAATCACAAGATTTTGGAAGTTCTGTTTTAGGTATTCTGGAACCATTTAGGATGTGGGGTAGTGTGCACTAACCTGGATGTCCACAGTGAGGGGCAGGGCCACTCCAGATCCCATTCCCTTGACTGTCACTTGTGCAGCGTATGGTGCTCTCCCCAGTGAGAATGAAGGTCGTCCCTCTATCTGTGTGGGGGTCACATGTGTAAGTTACTTCTTTTCCATAGGGAAAGATATCCAGAGGTTTTCCTGTGTGTCTTCCATTATGGATAGCTGGTGGAGTTGGACATAAGATTTCTGGAAAGAAGGCAAAAGCTGTAAGTTTCATCGAGTAGTTTTCTCCAGAGGTATTCCACAGTCATAGGGTGTTAGAGTTGGTGCTACCTAAAAATCATTTATGACAGTATGTCTTTCATGTAGGCCTTTGATGAGATGAGCCAAATGAAAGAAGATCTCAATGTTGTTTTCACTGAAAAAGTACATAACAAGTGGACTTATCTTGAGTCTCCCTGATAGTTAAGTCTTCTGGAGAATAAAACTTGACACCCTTATATTACGTCCCAAAACTTAAAAAAAAATAACCCTTTGAAATCTAACTCATTCAAGTACTTAAAAATATTAGTTGAGCAGTTATTCTGTTCCAGCCACTCATCAGGGCCCTGGCATATGGCACAGGTAAAGTTGTTGTCCTCCAAGGAGCTTACTCTCTTGAGAAATATTTCTACAATGTATCCTCAGGTACTAATCACCCTAGAGATATGAAACTCTTCCTTGATAATTTGTTTATACTGGCCATCAATCTTGATGCTGACAGGATGCTGACACAATGAATTGAAGCATCTTTGATCATTATGATAATTGTAAGCCATTCAGATTGCTTTGTTTTGCAAAATGTATGGATCTGTTTATGATTTAATTTTCTTCTTTACTTTCAACAAGGCTTTGAATAGCTACTTCTCTCTATTATCTGCTTGTCTGTTTAAAATACTTCCCTCCTCATTTCTAATTGGCATTTCTAACGAGCCTTAGTGTTTGGAGGAAGCTACTTCAACCAGCAAGAGTCATGAAAAGTACGAAAGATAGTTCAGTCAACAAGTGAGCTCTAATACATGTCACTAGGCCAGCCACTTATTATGTCTCATCAAGAAACATTGGCTTTCATGGATAGCAGACTCATATATATTATGGGTTTCATGGATAGCAGACTCTCATATATTTTACTATAAAAAGTACATTTGATGTCTGAGTACATTTTCAGCAAAATAAACATTGTAGTAATATTTTATATATACGTATATGTGGGTATATATATTCTAATTTTTAATACCAAAAGACAAAGCAAAGTCTTGTCTTCTATTGGGCAACATATAAATGGGCAGAATAGAAGAACTTGGTATTGACACTATACATCAGAGTCATTTTTTGAATCAGCTTATTACTTCTGAATCATTCAACATAATTTATTTAGTGACACATTTTCAGAGCACAAGCAGCCTTAAAGTATTTACCTTATGAAATGTTGCTCCTGACTTTCCCTTCATTCTTTCATTTCTCTCATCTATCACATCTATAACACTTATTTGTTCTTTGTATTTCCTGATCATCTCCCCACTTGGGTATAAATAACATGGGGAGAGAGAATTCACTGGTTCACTGCTATAATTCCGGCACTGAGAAGACCATCAAGTACATAGTATGTGCTCAGTAAATAGTTGTGGGAATGAATGCATTTTTTAGTAGAGACAGACTCATAGATAGAGAATGGGTTGAAAGTTCTGGGCAGTGGGTGGGGGGTAAAAGGATTGGCCTAAAAATGAAAAAACTTATGAAGGATGACAACAATGTGATGATTGCCAGGGTCCAGGAGGGTGGATGGAGGTGGAAGAGCATTGTGGGGAGGGGGATAAATGGTAATAAAAATACAATGAAAAAAGAACTATTAAAGTACAAAATGTAAGTGGTGATATGCATCTAAAGTAAAAAATTGTTTTATATTTATATGTTAGAAAACAAATAGAAACATTTTAGAGTCATTGCATCCAGATGATAGAAAAAAAGTGAAAAACAAAGAATTAGGAAAGGAAGGAAGAAAAAATTCATCAAAGCTTCACATTATTTAATCTCTCCTGACCTAAAGGGGAACTAGGATATGTCTGATAGAACACAGAATTGAAAGTGACAAGGAGAGAGCAAATGCTTCCCCAAACTCTTGGTGCACAGCAAAGTGCTTCACAACAAACTGATCACACATAAATACGCATAAACTCAGCAACTATTTCACAGTAATTCAGACGAAAAAACAGAAGAACCATGCAAGGGTGGCCATAGGTCAAAATATTAACCAGATTAAGGGAGAAATTTGCCTAAAGTGTTTTTCCTTCTACTCACGTTCACACACAGGGACACTGCTATTCCAAAGGCTTTCCATTCCGGTCAAGACACAATGACTAGCAGAACTGCCTTTTAGGTGGAATCTAAAGAGGAGAAAGGTAATGAATAGGTGAACTGGTTTACCATTCAGTTTGCCAAATATCTTAGAATCTGAAACCAACAGGTAGCAGAGGTCTGGAAGCCACTCCAACCTAGACAGATCACAGCCTCCAGTAGGGGAGAGCAGTAAAGCACTGTTAGCTGGTCATATAACACAGAGTACCAGCCTTGAAGAAGGCAGTCATAGCAGAGCAGCCATCTCCTTGATCCTGGACTCAGACTCTGAGAAGTGTGAATCTCTAGCTCACTGTTCCAGGACAAACCTGATAAATCTACTCATTGCTCTGATGGGAAACTCAGTCTTCTAACTCAGTAGCTGCCTAATTCTGATAATGAGAGAGCAACTAAAACAGCTCCCAGTTTGGACTGAAAAAACACAGAATAACTGCAAAGAGAACAAAGCCTGTTCTTTGTCTCTACATCTGTGATGGCTGTGAGGGAGGCTCACAACAGCACGCTGGGCCACTGGGGAGTAGATTGAAAACTCTAGTGGAAAAGGAAAGGAGATGGAAAATTCCTTTGTATGAAACTGTCCAAAATTCTCAATGTTATGTGGGACCGTGGTGGCCCCTAAATCTTACTGGATAATGGCATTGGGTGCCTGCCAGGATTCTTTGGAACAGTCTGAGACAGGTCTTTCACTGCTCACGCTCGATCCTTCCAATGCCCAGTGTGCACACAGTGAAGAGCACCAGATTCACACAAACAAGTTAATGACCTTACCTAAAACATCACACCAGTCACCATGATCACAATTCAGAGCACCTAACCCATTACCAACCAATAGATATATGAGCAGATTAAAATGCTTGGTAATATATTTTTGCTCCCATTATAAATTTCACTGTTGATGGTTAAAGAAATGACTGACAATTCTTAAACAATCTTAATTATTTTAAATAAGCTTTCTCTAACGTATCAAACTTTTCTTGGGACTCTCCAAATTATTCTTAGCCTTCTCTCCTTGGAAAATATGTCTTTCCCCCCACAACATGTAAGTATTCATAATCACTCATTGTATTATATTTATACATGCCATTTAATATATGTCCCAATTTTTCCTTCATATCTCATATCATTAGTTCCACCTGTGTCTTACTCTTACTTTTCTTTTAGTTTGTTTGGTTTTGGTTTAAATTATTTTATTGTTGTTCAGTTACAGTTGCCTGCATTTTCCTCCCACCACTCCCCTCCATCGCAGCCAACCCCCCCTTCCTCCCTGGCTTCCACCCTCCCCCTTGGTTTTGTCCATGGATCCTTTATAGTAGTTCCTGGAAACCCTTCCCTCCATTAATCCCTCCCACCTCCCTTCTGGTTACTGTCAGATTTTTTTTACTTTCAGTGTCTCTGGTTATATTTTGCTTGCTTTTTCCTTTTGTTGATTATGTTCCAGTTAAAGGTGAGATCATATGGTATTTGTCCCTCATTGCCTGGCTTATTTCACTTAGCATAATGCTCTCCAGTTCCATCCATGCTGTCTCAAATACCTGATATCAAACTACATTACAAGGCCACAGTAATCAAAACACCCTGGTACTGGCATAAGAATAGACACCTAGACCAATGGAATAAAACAGACAGCCCAGAAACAAACCCAACTCTGTGTGGTCAATTAATATTAGACAAAGGGGGGAGAAGCATAAAATGGAGTAAAAATATACTCTTCAACAAAAGGTGTTGGAGATCTGTAGAGCTACATGCAAAGAAATGAGACTTGATCACCAACTTACACCAAACACAAAATAAATTCAGGGTGAATAAAAGACATAAATATAAGCCATGACACCATAAAAGACCTAGAGGAAAATATTGGCAGGAAAATCTTACTCTTACTTTTCTTACACACTTACAAAATTTCAAAAATTTAATGCTCCTGAAGTGTTTTATTTTTAATTTTTATTTTTTTTTGCCACACGCAAACCTCCCCTTTTGAATTAACTTCGAAGTCCACTTTCAGTCTACAGAAGACCTTCAAGCTCACACTCACCCCTCATCACAAATGAAGGACACTTTAGCTCCAAGCTGGAGATTAAGTGGAAGGAGCACACGGCCATGAGGAAGTTGGTCCAGGAAGTTGGCACATGATTTCTCTGGAGAAAAAAGAAAACAGAGATAACACAGACAGGTGGAGAAGAAAGCTCCAAGCTAAAAATTTCAAACCAGACAAGAGTGTACGTACCTGCGCATCTGGGCACTGTGGGGCTCCAGTCCCCCTGGGGTGTACAGCGCAGAGAGGCAGCCCCTCTGAGGTCATAGCCAGGCTCACAGCTGTAGAGCACTTCCTGCCCAGGGGAGAAGTTCTCCCTGTCACTGAGGGTGCGCTTACCATGCAGGATTTCTGGAGGTGGCTGGCATACTGAGGAAAGAACAAGAAAAGTTATTATGAATTGTGGGGAAATATTTTTTTGCTAAATCTTAACTCTACTAAGGATCTAGAGACTCCAGGATGATTAGAGCAGTTTAGGCCTAACCAAGAAAGACAAGTGATCCCTCAATGTCTGCATTTTACTTGTGGAAGTTAAGAATAGGGGAGAGATGTAGCCAAAGTCCACACATGAATGAGCTAGAGAATTAGAACCTACTCTTTCCCTGCATGAGGTTTAAAACATATCCATTAGTCCGCCAGGCACGGGACCACTTCTTACGGCGCTGGCTGTTTAGTGCAAAGTTATTAGTATTGGTGGGCTTCCCATGCACATATTTGCTAAAGGTCCTCTAATGTACAGCTTCGTCTTTCAGATAATGAGAAGGTTGCCTGAGTGTAAATCTACTTAACAGACTTCCCTTCATCTGTGTTATCGTGTTCTTATGACTGAAGTGTAGTAAAATTCATATTTATATCTCTGTCTGTTTGTCCTCCCAGCTGCTCTCTCAGTGATCACACAAGCTAATACAGGTTGGTGGAAGCACTGTAAGCTTCACCTCTGTCCCTGTGTATCCACCACAATTATTTACCAAGCCACTCCTACCAGCAGTTATGGCATAAGAAGACAAAAGAAGTCATCAAGAACAAAAGCCCCTCAATATGCCTGTCCTTGCAAAGAGAGGGCACATTGCTTAGAGACTATGTGAGTCAAGGTTTGAATGCCTCCATAAGCAGCCCTTTTGATGTGTGCTTAGGGCATGAGAACTCATCTGAATGTCAACCTAATTGATATCTAATGAAAGATGAATGAAAAATCTCTTTGTCTTTTAGGAAGCTACTTTCCCTGTTAGCTTCATATTCCTAGTGGTAAAATGTAGGATGTAGAACAGAATAGATACATCCTAAGGTCCTTGTGACTATTCTGAAGCTTGGATATTGGTCTTGATAAACAGTCTTTCTTTCTGTGATGGGTGCTGATAGAAATATGGAAAGAACCTCAGCATTCAGGCTCCAGGATGTGACACACATGCATTCTATTCTTGGGTATGCCACTTACTGGCACCTGATTTGGATGATTTGCTTAACCTCTGAAAGACCAAGCTAACTTCAGTGTCAGAGAGATAAATGATTAACATTAATTCAAAAGGAGGTTTGAATGAGATAATGCATATCAAGTGCTTATCACACAGTTGACCAGAAAGTTCACATCATTTTTCCATGTAACAGAGCCAGCACTGTGGACTCAGAATTATCCAATATGAGAGTCCCAAATATCTCCTTTCTTGATTAATGAAGCTCTTGCTTCTCCAGATGAAGGCACAAGCACAGAGTGCGCGTACACACACACGTATCCCTTGTTTATTTCATGCTTCATCCCAAGAAACTTTACTCATACTGCTCACCACGCATCTTCTCCCCAGAACATACACCAATATCCTGGTCCTCCTACAGCTCGGGTCCTCTGCAGGCCCCTTCAAAGCCTCAGTCAGACTCACCCCTGAAGCAGCTGGGCAAGTCCGGCTCCCATCTGTTTTGGGCCTGGCATTGCACGCTGGAGGCTCCTCTCATGACAAAGCCAGGCTCACACCTAAACCTCACGATTTCATTTAAGGAGAAGAAGCTTCTGTTCTCAGACACCCTTACTCCATTTTCAACTTCTGGAGGGGTGCATTTATTAGGTATGAGGCACTGAGGTGGAGGGCCACTCCAGGTGCCAAAATGATTGTCTTTGCTGGTGCAATATATTGACTTCTCACCCACGAGGACAAACTTTTCCCTTCCCTTTGGAAGATTGCAGTGATAGGTCACCACCGTTCCAAGTGGAAAATACTCTCTGTTGGTGCTACGGAAATCTCCATGGGCGATGGCTGGAGGTGGCCTGCAATGAATACCTAAAGAAGGGACAGCAAGTTAAACAATACCTCAATATCTTACAAGCTATATTTATACATTTTGGCAACCAGGTTTTTAAAAATCCAACTCACTAAATGTGAATACTCACAACAACTCTGCTCTTGTCTAATCTTTTCTAATGTACAGATCGGTTTTTGCACAACTGTAGATTCAGTGATCACAGTGTGATGTCTCCTGCCCTTCTCCATTATCATTATTTCAATAAATGTGTCATATCTTAGGTGAGAACTTTTATGTTACTTCACTGTAATTAATTCAGTTCTCTTTCTACAGAAGGCATTTGGCATTATTCTATTGGTTAGTAATATGATATAGCATACAGTATGGCATCTTCATTAAATAAATAAAAACAAAATCCCTGGCACAACTAATGAAATAGACATAAAACACAAATATAAAATATCACACATAACCCAATAATCACAGATTCAGGAGAAATAAAAATAACAATATGTGTTCTAGTGTATCCTAGTAATTTGGTAATTGTGAGTGTTAAAGATATAGTGCCAATATTGCCAATATTTTGCCAATATTGCATCAGAAAAATGGAGGATATAGAAGTGGGAAAATGTATCAAAATGCTACTCGTAAAAACATTTTGAAAACACACCTCATTTTATGGACAAATTAAATCTAATATCTAAGTATCAGATTTGTCCTAGGCATTTTAAAGCATTCCAAAGCATACAACATATTTTCTCTCATTTATGCCAGGTATATGTTAACATTGATATTTATTTTTTTTTACTTTAGAAATATTTAAGAAGATACATATTTCTTGTACAAGATTTAAAAAATATAAATAAAAATTATCTTTAAGTACATTATCTAGAAGCACCACTGGTAACTTTTTGATCTGTAATCTTAAATAAGAGCAGACACACACCATATGTTTTCCAAAATATCTTTGTTGTCTTAATAATGTTTCAGTGTAACAATGTATTCTACAATTTCATTTCAAAGAGCTGTCTCTCTTGGCTAATGTATTCTGGCATATTTTAAACTTTTTATTTTTTGCTTGCAAAACTCATGTCATTCCTTTGATTTTTCCCATTGTGGGTATATTTATTTAGTTGTAAATAATATGCACATACAAAGTACTAATGTATTCAGTGCTTTGAAAACAGGTAAACAGAAATTTTTTAAGCACAGAGTGAAACTAAATATAATCAGAAATTGTATTTCCTTCTTAATTTCCAAAGGATCATCTCACATCTGTTTGGAGATCCTTATTTCTGAAACACTGAAATATGATCAACATTTACATTGTTTTGACTGTTTCACTATCACCAACAATAATGTAGGTACATATTTGTATAGCGATACCCCTGCAAAAAAACATGGGAATTATTCTTTAAAGAATAAATCACAAAATGTCAACTTCTCAATGCAAGGCATGAATACAATTTAGGGCTGATACCTGTCATATACTGGCTTCTTAGAAATTTTGTTCCTGTTTATCCTACCAGTATTTAGCTTGGAGGGTGTTTATTTGTTCACACTATCATCAAACCCAGGGGTATATAGCCTCTTTATATTCTACATTAGTTTGCAAATGCTCATTCCTCTTCCTAGCCAAAGTGTAGGAAGCTCATATTCTAAACATTTCGCAGGAAGACAGCATGCCTTGTCCCAAGAACAAGGAGGAAGGGAGAGAGCCACTGGTCAATACATGACCTGATGCTGACAGTTGGCAGAGAGGAAACTGGGCTACTTTCACTAACTTTGCATTTGTTTACTTCCCTGAAGAGAATGATCTTCAAATTGGGAAATGTTCAACCAACAAAAGAGGAAGCTGGGGGCTGTTTTAACTAAATTATATGCCAAGATAAGGAAAAAACAGAAGGACCTAGAAGCTTAGAACACTGCAAGCACTTTTCAGCATATGACCACTCTCTTTTGAAATATTGGAAGAATATCATTGCCAAGAGGAATGAGTATGTTTCTTAGTAATTCCAGGGGGCAATGCTAGGATTAACTGGTGGGATAAATAGGGAGAGAATGTGACTCACGTTCACAGAGTGGTGGCTCCATGTCCCAAATGACAGTATTACCTGAGATGACACATTTGGCAGACGGGTGGCCAATGAGATGAAACCTACAGGGAAAAAGTGAAAATTATTCTATCCACCTCCCATCAGCTTCCTCACAGCATGAATACGAGGCAGATCTGACAATGTTTGATCTGGGGGGAGTCTAAGGACTAGCCTAAACTCCACTTGTTTGATCTGGGTTTTCTTGTTTCTCTTTTCCTATCCTCTAACTATTGCAAGGGCTATTTCATCTTTAACTTCTCATGACAATACTCTGCTTCTTAATTTTTGGCTTCATTATGGATTGCACCAGGTACCAAAATAAACAATCCTTTTGTAGACCTGTTTAATACTTTACCTCTTAAATTCTGTATTTTGCTCATATTATTATTATTGCCAGTTTTAAATCTTTGCATTTTCCTAATATGCATATATAATTAGCACTGCTATGTCATTTTCATTTAGGCATGGTTCTTGTAAGCATCATTATATGTGGTGCTCTTGATCCTACTTATAAGCCATTGTCTTTTGTGTATGAAGGAGAAAGGTGAACTATTTTAGGTGTTCTAATAAATTGAAAGTTAAATATCCAATTTTTAGTTCATTAGAAATTTCATTTCATGTGTGCATATGGCATACACACACAAACATTTGTCCTTAGGTCTATATTCTCAATTTTAGTGTGGTCAAAATATGTATAGTATACCCATTCCCTATGTAATATAAGTATAGCATATCTTTTCTTGCTCTCTCACATTTTTTTCAAGTTTTATGGATACATTTTATAACTTTGGAGATTGTTATTTAATTATTACATTGCAGAGTTTCAATTCTGAACAATTAGTTCTATCATTCCATTTAGTTTCTTAACTTCGTTGAAAATAGTTGGCTATGCTTTTTGAAAATTATGTGGGTTTCTTTGTTTTTGAATTTTATAGATTTTACATCACTAATAGTTTTTTATACTTCATCATTTTTCTTCTTTAAAAAATATTTCTGGATAGCCTGGATTTTTTCCTACTGTGTATACTTACGTGTCGTAACTTTTCCGTGAATGTGTGTTTGGAGGCTACAGACATGAATATGGCTTGGCTCATTAGAAACACTATCTTTTGCAATTTAGTGATGGAAAGGATCACAGTTATATCAATGTGCATCAACATTTTTACAGGGATATAGTTATGAATTTCCCTTCTGAATCATTGAAGGCACTATAATTTCCTTTATTTCTCTTCTTTCATATTTAAAATAAATTTATTGGTATGGCATTGGTTAATATTATTTATAGGTTGCTAGTGTATGATTCTACAATACATTATCTGTATATTTCAATGGGTGTTTGCCACCCAAATGTAATCTTTTTTCCCTGAAATAAGAATGATTCCCTAGTGATGGGTAGGTATGGATTTTTATTTTCCTTTGTATATTTTTTTACCAATATTTTGAATCCTCATACTGTCTGTCTTACACATAGCTGCTCTTTGGTCTCTTTCTTTATTTTATTTCAATGAATTCACTGAGAATTTGGTTACTCTTCTCTTACTTTCTGTACTAGTTTTATTCTATATTCAATGTGTTTATCATAGATTTTCAGTTTGACAATTGTGCTTTTCATTTGTGTGCAAACATTCTCATTTTTCAAGGGGCTTTACAGAAACACTATGCAACTGAATCCTATTAAAAATATAAACTGGAGTGGATTCCAAGATGGCTTCAGAGTAGGTGGAAGCTACACCAACCAGCTTCTGGCACCCACCACATTTACAGCTAAATTACACAGCCACCAACCTGAACAACCAACTCAACTCTAGCTGACCTGAAATACTAAACCAAGATTTATAGAAGAAGTCACATAGCGGCTGGAAAGACAGGCAGAGATGCAGGAATGATGGCCCCTGCATTTAGGCGCACAGCAGTGGCCTCAAAGCCAGAGAGACAACATGGCTGCAAAACTCCACCCTCCCGGGAGTGTGAGGTTTCATCCCCATGCAGGAAGTCCCAGCCTAGGGCAAGAGAGACAAGAAGGGGAGCCCTCATAGCAACTGGTGGTAAAAGTCAGTGGGAATGCTGTCTGCCTGAAATATTCAGGTGGCACCCTGCTAGGGAAGAGCCCTCCTATTGTTACAGCACCAGCCTGGGGAGTTTACAGTCCAGACTCTGACTGCTGGTAGGGCCACATTGCCATCTCTGGGTTCTGTGAAGGGATCTGCTGGCTATACCCAGAAGTGACTTTAAGGGACTGTCTTCTTAGTGGTGATGCTTTTGGAGGTGACCCAGACAGTTACCACAATGTGTGGCTTGGAAAAGAGAGGACCCTACCTGGAACACACAGCCAGGTGCCCTCCCATCACTTCTTGAGTCACTGAGCCAGTCTGGTCCCTGTGTCTCCCTGTAGGGTAGTTTCTGTCTTTGAGCCAGATGGACAAGTACCAGACTGTGTGGCTAAATTGTTAGGAGGCAGATCCAATCTCCATTGCTAGTTCAGCCTCTGCTACCCTGAGAAGGGGAAGAAATGCCCACCCCTTTTCAAAAGGATTGTAGACACTGCTCATAATGGCACACCACTAGAATGAGGACTGTCGAGTCCTGGATATCCCTGCGAGGTAAAGTTCCATTGGCTGGGGGAGGTGGAGCAGCTCAGTGCAGGATCAATCAAAGTAAGCAACCCTCACAGGGTATTTTCTGGGACCAGCATGAAGTGCTTAGCCCCCTCCTGTGGACTTGGCTGGCATCATGCCCATGGGACAACCTTTTGATCTATCCTCCTGAACCTGGGGTGTCTGAGCTTGCTCCAACAAAGGGTACAACTGGCTGCACCCAAGATAAAACTGAAAGGACCCTTCCCTGGTAAATCAGAGTTAGAAACTCTGGTAGAGATTGAGGGGGGTGACTTTGAAATGAAGGTCATTTTCCCCTCATTGACTGCCTGACTGCATGACCCCAGGTAGCAGACCCACTACCAGAGATGTCCAACTCATGGTCCGTGGGCCACATGCAGCTCAGGATGGCTATGAATGAAGCCCCCCAAAAATCATAAATTTACTTCAAACCTTTTTTGTGCTCCTCAGTTTTCATCAGTGTTTGTGTATTCAATGTGTGGCCCAAGACAACTCATCTTATTCCAGTGTGAATGAGAGACACCAACAGGTTGGACACCCCTGCCAGCCCTATCATCTTGACTCCAGTTGCCCTGCCATACCCAGCTTTCAACCTGTGGAAGTGGCTGTGGAAATGCAGGCAGCCTGGGCTCACCTTACAGTCTGTCTTTGGAATCTCTGGAGGAACACCAGGCAAGTTCAGAGGGGGTGTGGAGGAGCTAACAGTTAGTGGCAGACCTCATGAGCTTCAGTTCTTTTACAGATCTGACCCAAGCTGGAAGCTTGGAAACCAACCCTTTTACAGAGACTGGCCCTTCCCAGGCACACCCAGGTCCAAGTGTGCTGGGTGCTGGCACAAGTAGTCAACACTTGGTAGCTACAATAGGCAGCCCAAGGCCAGTTACATATACATCTGACAGCAACCTGAACCTGAACCCCACCCAAGTAAACCTGGAACCAACACAACCAGTGGTAGGCTTCAGATCACACTAGAGATTGACGCATCTAGTCCCCAAAATGGCACACCCAAAGGAAGATTCTGGCAGGCCTCAGACCCTGCTGGGGACAACTCTGCCTTGGGTAGCATCCCCTGCACAGCATCTCATACACGTTGACCAAAATTTACCCTTATAATAACACAGCCTGAATGATTAACTCTACCCATGAAAGGGCCAACAGCATTCAAGCCTCAGATACAACAGGAGCTCCCACCCTTTGGGACAGCACTGATGGAACTGGCAAACATTATGCTAAGTGAAATAAGCCAGTCAATAAAAGAGAAATACCATATGATCTCACCTAGAAGCACAACCTAACCAACAAAACAAAGTGAGCAAAATACAATCACAGACAATGCAATCAAGAGCAAAATGACAGTAACCAGAGAGGACAGGGGAGAGGGATAATAGGGTATAACAGAAGAAGGGCCTTAAAAAAACATGCCAAAGGACACATAGACAAAGTCAAAGGGAGTAGGTTTGAGGATGTGAGGTGTGGATGGGTGAGGCAGGGGGGCATGGTAGGGTGAAAATGGAGACAACTGTACTGGAACAACAAGGAAAATGTGACAAATAGAAAACAATAATTCCAATTTATATGAGGAAAAAACTGGTTGAAGGACCTCAGTAGATACTTTTGCAAAGAACACACACAGATGGCCCTTGAAATTATCAAGGGCTGGAAGTTATCATGCTAAGTGAAATAAGCCCATCAAAGAGAGAAAAATACCATATTTTTTCATTTACATCAGGAGTCTGATGAACAAAACAAACTCATGAACAAAATAGAAACAGAACCATGGATACATGGAACAGACTGACAGCTGTCAGAGGGGAGGGGAGGGGGACTGGGTAAGAGAACATGAAGGGAAATGTCAAAGAACATAGTTGCATAACCCACAGACACAGCCAACAGTGTGGTGATGACCAGAGGGAAGATGGGCCATGGTCTCAGTGGAGGTGGGCAAAAGTGTGGAGCTGGAACATTGTAACAGTGTCAACAATAAAATTAAAGTTAAAAAAATACATAAACCAGACATTTTTCTAAAAGTCTTCCCGATCTCTTGGAAGTGACTGTTTTGTAAGAAGAAATACTGATTCTTCAAATTGGTCTGTTTACATTTTTTCTGGGATTTGTCATGACCTTGATGGTTTGCTGTTTCATACCATAGACAGGTTCACCTCACTCAGTAATGCAAGATGAAGAGGGTGCAGTCAGAGTATTTAGAGACTGCACTTAAAAGTGCTCAGAGAAAGAGAAAGTATTTAGATTTACTCTAATTTTACTTTGTCAGATTACATGTGCTATGGTCTTCCAGGCCTTGGGTGGCAAATACATTTGTTGAGGACCATAAATGACTTTCCAGTGCCAATGGTGGCACAGATGTAGCCCAGATTCTCTAATGGGCTCACTGTTCGACCTGAGAGTGCAGTCAAAGGTCCACTGTGTGCTGAGCAAGGGTAACCACCAGGGGCAGGACAACCGCCCGGTACACACTTTATGTTGGACATTTTCACACAGCCTCTGTCATAGGGCTGTATAGTGTTCTTTAAAAAGGTATGTTAAAGTCCTAAACCCCAATCCCCATGGATGTGACCTCATTTGGAAGTAAGGTCTTTGAAGATGTAATCAAGTCTACATGAGGTCATTAGGGTGGCCCTAATCCAACAGGAATGTCAACTTTATAAAGACAGACCTTTGGACACAGAGCCACACAGACAGGAGAAATGCTGTGTGTGGAGGGAGGGAGGGGAGACACAGATGCAGAGGGAAGATGGCCATGGGAAGACAGAGGCACAAGTGGGAGTGATGCAGCCACATGGCAAGGGAGGACTGAGGCTACCAGCAGCTGGCAGAGGTAAGGAGAGAACCTCCCTCTGAGGCTTTGAGGGGATCATGTGGTGCCAGTACTTTAATTTTGAACTTCCAGACTCCAAAACTGCCTGAGAATACATTTCTGTTGTTCTCAGACACCCAGTTTCTGGTACTTTGTTACTGCAGCCCTAGCAAACTACTAGTGCCTTTACCTTTAAGATTTGCTTTCTCACACAATGCTCCATGGCCTTCCCTGTGTTCCAGCAATGTGCACTCTCAGTTAGGGTTGTTTGTATGGTTTGGCTGTGCTCTCCCCACATTTTCTTCCTTCGCATCTGGTGAGTACCTCGCTTTTGTTGTATGCACTGTCGTGTTTTCCAGAAAGATCACAGATTTCCCTCTTTTTCTTATCATACCTTTGTTCATTTCAATCAGAAACTGAAACACTAAGTTCAGGCTTTTAAGCAGCAGATGGTTATAGTCTAGTCCCCTTCCTACTGTGATGTGACTAAGCAGTAGTATTGCCATTCTGCAAATCTTGAGTCAAGAGATGTTATGGCAAACTTACCCTGTATTACAAGTATAATTAATTCTGGATCCAAACTTGGTGTCTGTGTCTACATGTACCATGCCATTCACTGGATCTGGAGGAGTTCTGCATACTTTACCTGTGGCAAGAAACAGAATTTTGGAGCCAGGTAGAGTAATCTGAACTTTTGTAGTACACAAGGTCCCAACCTCACCGTAGCTTTCCAACAAGTACATGCAATTCTGAAGTTTCCACATATTTTTGACCTACTCAACTGAGTTGGGCTGCCTACTAGACACCACATTAAGACAGACCTCCCATCTAGACCTGTCTTATCTCTACCTGAAATTTGTCATCAAAATGTAAAGGTCAATTATGATTTTATTGCATACTAGTATGAAATTTTTCTTCCTACCTGGTTATTCAAATAATTTATCTTCTTTATTTTTTCCTATAAACTATGTTGCTTTTCCTGCAAATATCTCTTGGAAAATTCTCATGAAACAAACATGTCAACTAGTAATTAAGGATGATCTACAACACTGACTCTTATATCCTCCCATGGGGACACTTGTGAGAAGCAAAGTTTTCTTATCTCTAAACTTGGGAAAAATTAGATAAGATCCTGTGGGTAATTTGACAGACATGGAGAAGCTCCAGTGGAAGGTTTACTCACGTTGACAGACATCCTTGGCACTTGACCACTCCAGGTTGTCTAGACAACTGATAGTGAATGACCTCCTATAGTACCCAGGGAGGCATTCATACTTTAGTGATGTCCCAACAGGAAACTCAGATTCATTGGTTTGGATTTTCAGCTTAGCAAATTGAAAATGACCTGGGGCAGTACAGTAACCTAGGATACAAGATATCAAGAACATCACATTTAACATAAAGATGCCCAAGGGCCTTATTTCTCTCTCCTGTTAGAGTCGATGCCAGTGCAAAAGAAACTTTTAGTCCTGGAGAAATAATTTCCATGTAACCTTGTGAGGGGAAGTCCATTATTAGCACAGGCCCATTAGAAAATATACTTTCTGAAAGGGTATTCTACTCTTTGGTCACTTTGCTCATATAATTTACTGTAAAAGACAGCTTCAATTCAGTTTTCCACATTTTTTTCTGGGAAAGAGCTGTCCTGCCCAGGTTCCACCATCCTGTCTGGTTTCCTTGTCCTTTAGTGTATCACAACCCCCATGGAGGCCTCACAAGCATGAATGGAGAACTCAAGGTATTTCTTGACACTAGGAAGCAGCCTCCAGTTCTGTAGGTCTGATTCCTAAGCAAGCCATTTTGACACAAGGAGGAACTGATAGCATCTCCTTCAAATAAAACAAACTAACATACTGTACTTACCATTACAAGAAAACAGAGTTGGAAGTGTATATTGAATTAAATTCTAGCTTTAGCTCCATGCCCTATGGCCTATTAGCTCCAGGCTCACTTTGGATTCAGAATGTGAATCCAATAAAGTACATATGCTCTGAAAAATAGAAATCATTTCCACTTGGTTTTGACAATACCTTCTCTTTTAGTTTGTCTTTCAGCTGTCCTCCACCTCTCTTCCAAGTATTTATTTAAATAGAAATGATTATACCATAGCCAATTCTGCACTCGCAGTATTTTCATTTGGAAGATTGTCAAGCAATTTCTCACCTCTTGAGATTATTCAATAATTTCTCTCTATATGAATATTGGCTTATTTTTAATATTTTCCATGGGATATTAGTGTATTTATATTTCCCTTTGACTTTTATCTTACAGCTGAAATATTAGTTCTACTAGCTTCCAATTCAAGGAGTCCCCAGTATGATTGAAATTTACCCCTAAGGACTAATGACACATGAAGATGTCCCCAGTCTAATAATCTAGATGATAAAACAAGGGTTGCCATCTCAGATAGGGTTCTGATGAAAAAGCAAATCATAGAACTTAAGGGAAGACTGTCTCTCACTACAGACTCAGTGAGGATGGACTAGGTCTCTACATTGGGAAACAGGCTCCTAAGGGCACCTGACATGGAAGCCATGGTGATGGAGGAGGACAGTGTGGGCACAAATGACTCTGGGAGACTAGCCCTTGGTCCTTTTCCTTTTAGGGTTGTTCTTTTCTCTCAGAGTTTCCCAGTTGTCAGTAAGTAATGTCAAGACTAGGGTCCCTTCTACAATTCACTTTCTCCTTTCTGTCTTTATGTCCTGAAGATGGCTGTCTTAGAGTGGTTGGGTGTCTTCGGGAACACTCTCCAGACCTTGGAAATACACACTCTCTTTGTTGTGCATTTTCTTTTGGGTTCATATTCCTGTTCACTTCCCTTTTACTAAAGTGAGAAGAATTCAATGACCAAACTTACTGGGCGCAAAGAACCAAATAAGCATTATTTTAATTTACAACCTAGGCCAAACTGGTTGAAGGCATCTATGGTGTTTGTCTACAATGCAATTAAAAATGTTGCACACTCCCAAAATGTTGGAAGTTCTGTTTCAGGTATTCTGGAACCATTTAGGATGTGGGGTAGTGTGCACTAACCTGGATGTCCACAGCGAGGGGCAGGGCCACTCCAGATCCCATTCCCTTGACTGTCACTTGTGCAGTGTATGGTGCTCTCCCCAGTGAGAATGAACGTCGTCCCTCTGTCTGTGTGGGGGTCACATGTGTAAGTTACTTCTTTTCCATAGGGAAAGATATCCAGAGGTTTTCCTGTGTGTCTTCCATTATGGATTGCTGGTGGATTTGGACATAAGATTTCTGGAAAGAAGGCAAAAGCTGTAAGTTTCATCGAGTAGTTTTCTCCAGAGGTATTCCACAGTCATAGGGTGTTAGAGTTGGTGCTATCTAAAACACATTATGACAGTATGTCTTTGGTGCAAGCCTTTGATAAGATGAGCCAAATGAAATAAGATCTCAATGTTGTTTTTCATTGAAAAAGTACATAACAAGTGGTCTTATCTTGAATCTCCCTGATAGTTAAATCTTCCGGATAAAACTTTATATTGTTAAATTAAGTTCCAAAAGTTTGCAAGGAAAAATAATTTAGAAATATTTTAACTTTATTGAAAAATCTTTACAAGAAAAACATCTGTTAGGAAGATAACTCATTCAACTACTTAATAAATATTTCTTGCGCACTTATTCTGTGCCAGCCTCTCGTCTGGGCCCTGGGATACAGCACACGTAAAGTCGTTGTCCTTCAAGGAGCCTACGTTCTTGACAAATATTTCTACAATGTGTCCACGTGTACTAATTGGCTTAAAGATACAAAACTCTTCCTTGATAATTCATTTATACTGGCCATCAATCTTGATTACAGCAGCATGCTGATACAATGAATTGGAGCATCTTGGTCATTGTGATAATTCTCAGCAATTCATTTGTTGTTTTTTTTTAATATATGGATCTATTTGCGATTTAATTTTCTTCTTTACTTTTGACAAGGCTTCAGATCATTACTTGTTTGTAGTTGCTGGGGTTTTTTTGTTTGTTTAAAACAGTCCCATTCTCATTTCTTATTGTTGTTTCTAACTAGGCTTAGGGTTTGGAAGAAGCTACTTCAGCTAGGAAGGGTCATGTAAAATAAGAAAGATAGTTCAGTCAGTAACTGAGCTTTAGTACATGTCACTTAGGCAGCCACTTATGTTTCATCAAGAAATATTGTGTTTCATGGAGAGCAGACATGTACATATAAGTTATGTTCTTACAAGTTTTACTATAAGAAGTACTTTTTCCTGTCTGAGTAGATATCTAGCAACAAAAACATTGCAGTAAAATTTGATTGTTATATATACTCCAATCTTTAAAATCAAGAGATAAAGCAAGTTCTTTTCTTATATTGGGCAAATTATAAATGAGAAGAATAGGGGAACATGGTATTGATGCTACACATGGAAGTCTCATTTTTTCATCAGCTTATTACTTGTGAACATAGTTTATTTAGTTCCATTTTTTGAGAGTTTAACATGTTTTAAACTGCTTATCCCATGGAATGTTGCTCTTCACTTTGCCTTCATTCTTGCAATTGCTCTTATCTGTTGCTTCCAAAACATTTATTTATTTGCTCATTTTCCTAATTATCATTCACCTTGGTATAAATAACAAGGCGACAGGGAATTAACTTATCTTGTTCACTGCTATAACACCAGTGCTTAGGAGAACATCATATACATAGTATGTGCTCAGGAAACAGTTCTTTGAGTGAATGAATTTTTAAAAATAGAGACAGATATAGTGGGTTGACAGTTCTGGGGATGGGATTTGGGAGGTGGAAAACTGAGGTAAAAAGAAAGAACTATGGAAAAGAACAACAGTGTAGTGATGGGGAGGGAGAGGCATGTAAATGGTGGTGGAAAAGTGTATGGGGGATGAGTGGTGATACAAAAAATAGAATAGAAAGTGAACTATTAAAAGTTATAAAACAAAACTGTGATATGCATCAAAAGTAAACAAAGAATGTTTATGTTTACATATTAGAAAATCAGAAAAATTATAAAACAATTGCATTCTGGTGGGTGAAAAAAGAAAGAATTAGGAAAGGAAGGACAAAAGGAAGGGAGGAAGAAATTTGTCAAAGATTCATATTATTTAATCTTCCTGACATAGAAGGAAACTAGGATATGTCCCATGGAATACAGAATTCAAAATGACAGAGAGAGAGCAAATGCTTCCCCAAACTCATGGTGCACAGCAAACTGCTTCACAACAAACTGATCGCACATAAATACGCATAAAGTCAGCAACTACTTCACAATAATTCAGACAAAAAAACAGAAGAACCATGCAGGGGTTAGGTAAAAATACTAACCAGATTAAGGGACAAATTGCCTAAAGTGTTTTTCCTTCTACTCACGTTCACACACAGGGACACTGCTATTCCAAAGGCTTTCCATTCCGGCCAAGACACAATGACTAGTAGAACTGCCTTTTAGATGGAATCTAAAGAAGAAAAAGGTGGTGAATAGGTGAGCTGGCTTAGCCAAAATGCCATTCAGTTTGCCAAACATCTGAAACCAACAGGTGGCAGAGGTTTGGAGGCCACTCCACCTGGACAGATCACAGCCTCCAGTAGGGGAGAACAGTAAAGCACTGTTAGCTGGCCACATAACACAGAGTACCAGCCTTGAAGAAGGCGGTCATAGCAGAGCAGCCATCTCCTTGATCCTGGACTCAGACTCTGAGAAGTGAATCTCTAGCTCACTGTTCCAGGACAAACCTGATAAATCTACTCATTGCTCTGATGGGAAACTCAGTCTTCTAACTCAGCAGCCGCCTAATTCTGATAATGAGAGAGCAACTAAAACAGCTCTGAGTTTGGACTGAAAAAAACACAGAATAACTGCAAATCCTGTTCTCTTTTCTCTGCAACTGTGATGGCTGTGAGGGAGGCTCACAACAGCATGCTGGGCCACTGGAGAGTAGGTTTGAATACTCCAGGGGAGAGGAAAGGAGATGGGAAATTCCTTTGTATGAAACCGTCCAAAATTCTCAATGCTACATGGGACCGTGGTGGCTCCTAAATCTTATTGAGTACTGGCATTGGGTGCCTGCCAGGATTCTTTGGAACAGCCCGAGTCAGGTCTTCCATTGCTCACACTTGATCCTTCCCATGCTGAGATGAGTACACTCAAGAGCACTAGATTCACAGAAGTTAATGACCTTACCTAAAGTCACCATGATCACAATTCAGAGACCTGAGTGCCTTACCAACCAGTAGATATATGATTAGATTAAAATGCCGCTTCTTATACTCTTAGAGTATTAAGTATACTCTAAATATATTGCTTGTATTACAAATTTCACTTTTGATGGTCAAAGAAACAACTGAAATAATTCTTAAATAATCTTAATTATTTTAATAAGCTTTTTGTTACATATCAAACTTTTCTTGGGACTCTCCAAAACTCTGATTCTTCTTTGCTTGGAAAAGATTTTTTTTCAAACAATGTATAACATATGTATTCATAACCACTCATTGTATTGTCTTTATATATGCCCTTTAATATATGTCCCAATTTTTCCTTCAAATCTCATATTATTAGTTCCACCTGTTTCTTACTTTTCCTTTTCTTACATACTTTCAAAATTTAATGTTCCTGAGGTTTTTCTTTTTTTAGCCACACCAAAACTTCCCCTTTTGAATGAACTTCTAAGTGCAATTTCAGTCTCCAGAAGGCCTGGCAAGCTCACACTCACCCCTCATCACAAACGAAGGACACTTTTGCCCCCAGCTCGAGATTAAGTGGAAGGAGCACACGGCCATTAGGAAGTTGGTCCGGGAAGTTGGCACATGATTTCACTGGAGAAAAAGGGAAACAGGGATAACACAGGCAGGTGGAGAAGAAAGCCCCAGGCTAAACACTTCAAACCAGACAAGAGTGTATGCACCCACACATCTGGGCACTGCAGGGCTCCAGTCCCCCTGGGGTGTACAGCACAGAAAGGCAGCCCCTCTGAGGTCATAGCCAGGCTCACAATTGTAGAACACTTCCTGCCCAGGGGAGAAGTTTTCCCTGTCACTGAGGGTGTGCTTACCATGCAGGATTTCTGGAGGTGGCTGACATACTGGGGAAAGTGACCCAAGTGCTGTTAATTTTATGAAAATCCCTTTTTCTCAGTGGTAATCTGAACAACAGAATCATACTCTAAGTCCATATATATTTTTAAAAATCTGGCTGACTAATACCCTTATCTTATTAATGGCGATGAGAGGGGGACATCGGTTTGTTATTCCACCCATTGATGCACTCACTGGTTACTTCTCATGTGTGCCCTGATGGGCAATTAAACCGGCAACCCTGATGTATGGGGATGGCGCTATACAGAACAGAGCTACCTCACCAGGGTTTGAAGGATTTTCTTAATTTTCATACTATTTTCTAGAAAAGCATCACCAATTTTTACTTTTTGGCGATAAAAATGCTTGTGTCCAAGTCTTATCTAACAGATTTGCCAATCACTGACCACATCTGGTACAACAAAGAAGACTCACATCTTTTTTCATCCCCTTGCATCTCCTCTTTTGGTGGCCGCCTGAAATGACTTGGAGAATTCTGAGACCCTTCTCTGTAGTCCATATGGCCAGGTCTCACTTAACCACTCATTTCATGCCAGTGAAAAGATGAGCAACCACTGAACAAAATCTGCTAGAAAAAGTATAGCCCTCCTAATGAGAGTGCATATTGGATACAGTATATTGTAACTGCCTGTCTCTGGCTGTCTCTTCAAGCAGTTGGTTTTAACTCAATCTGAGTCTCAAATAAATTATAGGAAACTGCAGTGAAATGAAAAATCATTTCATTTTGGCTTAGAGAAGGTCAGTTTCCCTCTCTGGACTTCATCTTTCTCAAATATAAAGTAAAGGATTAGGCTAGAATAAATGACTTTGGAAACATTCTGAGGCTCTAAAACCCATGTTCAGGGCTCATTAATCCCTTGTCTCTCTGGATTAACAAAAGCACAGTGATGCAATACTTAAATGCTGTGTTGATTACATTTCTGTGAACTCCCTGCCTCACAGTCTACATTCTGCTTTGATTAGACTGGAGCAGGCAAACTACAATTGCTTATGTTCCTTGCCAGCTGGGTTGTGGTGAGACTTCATCAACTGGTGGAAAACATAGCGAATCAAAAGGCAGGAAGATGATAGGCCATTCTTCTTCTAGAGGAGGCTTAGGAAGTAGCAGTGTTGGTGGTCCTTGCCGGACAGTGGCAACATCACTTCTAGCAATGCCATGGCTTTGGCTCCAGGGACCTCAGCTGCATCCTGGGAGCCACGTCGGCTTTGGGGAGAAGCTCCTCAGTGACAGTTCCAGCAGTGAGTGCAGGTGTGTGTATAGTCCAGGAGGAAGGGCAGCTTCCTGCACTGTGCAAACAGCCTTCCTCCTTTTGCTCTTCCTGCCCTTCCAACAGCCTTACATCCTGTTACCTGGACCAAATCCCCTACTCCTTGAAATATCTAGAGTGGCTTTTGATTTCCATGGTTCTGGAGTCAGGCAAACTTGGATTTTTGTCTTCAATCTATGACTTAGTATCTGTTTAATCTTGGAAAATTTTCACACCTTTCTAAGACTCAATTTTCTCTGTAAATCATACAAAGAATGGTAACTAGGGCACGCCATTGTTTTCAGCTTATATTATTGTGCTCAAACAGAAAAATCACTTACTACTGTACTCAAGAGTAACTGGTAAATGATGAAGAATGGAGATAGTGATAAGTGCAGAGAACTCCTGTTCATAAGAACCCTAAGGAAACTTCTCATTCCGTGCCCATATTCAGGTCTGTTTCTCAGGTTGAACACACATACACTTAGACACACAAAAACACACAGGTGGACTTAATTTCGTGCTTCATCTCAAGAAACTTTACTCACACTGCTTACCACTCATCTTCTCCCCAGAACATACACCAATATCCTGGTCCTCCTACAGCTCGGGTCCTCTGCAGGCCCCTTCAAAGCCTCAGTCAGACTCACCCCTGAAGCAGCTGGGCAAGTCCGGCTCCCATCTGTTTTGGGCCTGGCATTGCACGCTGGAGGCTCCTCTCATGACAAAGCCAGGCTCACACCTAAACCTCACGATTTCATTTAAGGAGAAGAAGCTTCTGTTCTCAGACACCCTTATTCCATTTTCAACTTCTGGAGGGGTGCATTTATTAGGTATGAGGCACTGAGGCGGAGGGCCGCTCCAGGTGCCTAAATGATTGTCTTTGCTGGTGCAATATATTGACGCCTCACCCACGAGGACAAACTTTTCCCTTCCCTTTGGAAGATTGCAGTGATAGATCACCACCGTTCCATATGGGAAATACTCTCTGCTAGTGCTGGAGAAATCTCCATGGGCGATGGCTGGGGGTGGCTCACATTTAATGCCTAGAAAAGGAAACAATTTAAATAATAGTGAATGGAAATAGCTAGTGAGAACATTCCAATGAATAAGTAGCTAAACTATTATCATTATAACATTCATTATTTGCTTTTAACCTTTGCTAACTTGTATATTAGATTTTACAAAATTGTAATTCGTTGTGCAAAACAAAAGCATAGTTCTGCTTTTCCTACTTATATTATTTTCTATAAACATATCCATTTATTAATACAATTCACATTTTTAAGATTGTATATTTTACCCTGGCTGGCGTAGCTCAGTGGATTGAGCGCGGGCTGCGAACCAGGCATCGCAGGTTCGATTCCCAGTCAGGGCACATGCCTAGGTTGCAGGCTGTGGCCCCCAGCAACCGCACATTGATGTTTCTCTGTCTCTCCATCCCTCCCTTCCCTCTCTAAAAATAAATAAATAAAATATTTTAAAAAAAAGATTGTATATTTTATTTATTTTTCCACTTTTTATTGTTTTATTATAAAACAAAATCCTAATTTCCTCCCCCCTTGCTCTCTTCTTCCCTGTAAACATGTGCACTTATTAATAGAATTCTCATTCTTTTAATTGCAAGTAGCGCTTGTTTATGTGATTAAATAGTTTACAGTTTTCCCCTTACTCTTTTCCAATTGTTTTCTTCTCATTTTTGTTAGAAATGAAATCAGCATAGCTTTTTAAAGAAATAAAATCAAAAGATCCTTGCCTTAAATAATATATATAGGGAAAGAGGAGAAACACAGACATGTAGCAGTAGGAAATAAAATGTGAATATATTTGCATATACATGAGAACATTTATGAAACTGTAGACTACTGTATTTTAAACATTTTAAAAATCTAAATGATATAAATGCAAACATAAATTACTAATACTCATTTACAAAGATAAAGAAAGTTACAAAGGGAGAGGGTCAGGAAAGAGTGGAAAGAAAGGAAAATAAGTTATATTGTACTTGTCTAGTGGTTTTATACACAGTGTCACCCAGGCTAAATGGAACTAGGTCACCCAGATTTACTTTGCCTATATGACTCTAGGTTATGGTTGAAGCTTGAGAAATCAGCCTGAAATTTGAGGGCAGAAGTGAAACAACAGCCAGTCTCCTCTGAAGGTCATCGTAAGCTGGAGGTCACGGGGGGGACAGATGCAGAGGAGTTGGGGGATTTTGGTTTATTGTTATTACCCCTTTTTTTGCATATAGCTCTCCAAAAATGCTGGACCTGCTCACATGCACTGAATCCCACCCGTTGCCAGCTGTGTGACCATGAACTTAGAGCAGCAGCAGCAGCAGCAGCAGCTGTGAAGAGCCAGCCATCCTTACAGTTTTCTACACCTGCTCCTCGCAGCTCTACCCCCACAGCCAGGTGTCCTTCTCCTCCTGAAAGCTCCAGCTCTGAGGCACCTGGTTAATGATGGTTCTCGTGTTTTTAGACTGGGTGCTCACACAATAAGTTCTAATTCCATAATAAATCTCTTATTTCATAATTCCCCTAGTTCTGCTTCTGTATTTGGACAAATACTTATCTCAGGGAAACAGAGGGAACTAGGGTTGGTTGTTTAATATGATTATATTTAAGAAATTAATGTTAATGCTACTGTGGAAAAGGGCACACAAATAGTTGATGGCATTCAGAGACAAATGATCACCGAGTTATCACATGTAGCCATCTATAAGCATGGAAGCAAAGCTTTGAGAGACAAAGTGGTCGCTGTCCTAGAATATTTTAGGGAGGCATATCATAGGGTTGGTTGCTTGCTTTTAAGTACACTAGAGAGTTTAAGAGAATGAAAATGGTAAGTTTGAAGCTTTAAATTCCTGGTCAGTGTCTGGATCTGAAAGTCTATATATTTGCACTGAAATACACTTGCATTCTATAGCCACAGGGCTAAGATTTCTGAAAAACAAATCCAACATCTAATCCTGTGGCTGACTTCTAATGCAAATTGAATTCACAGCTTCACAGGGTCTCTATGCTAGAGTTGGAGCAATGCTTGGAAAGGATTCTGAAAAGTGAGCTGGAGATCCATGGACAGATTGCAGTGAGGATGAATAACTTGAACCTGGAAACTCTGCTGAGCTGTCCTTTGCTAGGAGAAACAGTCCTTCCTCCCCTGTCTGAGAAGGTAAGCCTCCACCTGCCTGAAGAAACTCTAGTAGCCCCTCTTGAGGTAGCTGCCCTGATATAGTTACTAGAGGAAATATAGGTGGTCCAGTTAGATTTAAAATTAAGAAAAATAATAATAAACTTCTAACTGTAAGTATATCCCAGAATTGCATGGTGTGTATCTATACTGCAAAAATATTTGTTTATCTGAAATTCAAATTTAGCCAAGTATAGTATGTTTTCATTTACTAATAATGGCAACTCAACTGGTAACAACTCACGCTCTTCCTCGGGACCTACACCTACCACCTCACGTCCTTTGACCAGAATGAAGTCCTGGCAGGACTGGAGATGAAGTTGGGTGGAGAGGGAATAAAAATTATGACTCATGAGAAGTGCAAATGCACCAAAAGAAATGAGATTCTGATTTCAATGTGTTAGTTTGAGTGTGGATTATACTGAATAAAGTTGAGAGGCCAGAATCTACTAACATACCTCAGAGAAAGAAATCCTATTAATATGGAAAGGGGCATGAGAACTACACAATTTAACTAAAGGCAGACAAAGGTAGGTCAGGGGCCTGCCACGTGCTGCCTAACATGGCACTCAGCTGACTGGAGATGCAAGCAGACCATGAGGAGCCTCTGGACAAAGGTTGATCAGTACCTTATTATTTAACCATACTATAAACTCATTTTCATAGGGGGCCACACCAGCCTCGTGGTTGCCTTCAAAGGACTGAATATAATTTTAGAACTGTATACATATAATTACTCCTTAACTCGGGGCAAGGAGCTCAGCACTACCACCTGATAGAAACAAGGTACTGGGCCGGATAAAACACGGTGGAGGTTCAGATTCAGCCCATAGGCCTTGTGTTTGTCACCTGTGCCATACAGGGAGAACATGAGGCCACAAAATGTACGTCACAGAGGTTAAAGTTAATCCCAACTTTTCCCACTGTCTATTTTCCCATAACCCCAATTTTCCATAGAAACTATGAGCAGATATAAGCTCAACCTTTAGAGATGGTTGGGGTCTCTCTCTTCCTTCTCTCATGAGGAGAGACCTCTACTCTGCCATGGAGTGGCTTTTCGTGTGTGTTCTCTCTATGCAATAAAACCTGCTTTTCCACTTTAACCTTTTATTTGTCTAACTTGGGTCTTGAATTCCTCCCTGTGCAACGCCAAGAACCCTCTTGGCTCTGAGCTCAAGTCCCTACTAGGGAATAGGGTACTGAGAATGCAAGAGTGGGTTAATTTTGTAAGATCTGATCACCATTCCTTAACTAAGTCTATAGGGTTGGTTGGGGAGTGGGTGGAGAAATGGGTTGAAAGAGAGACCTTTCTCCCAAGACTATGAGAAATACATTCACGTAGGAGTTCCAGCATATTTGAAGAACTCTGAAATGGCTATTGTATGTAGGTCAGCATGACTGTGGGAACTGTAGCTATTGAACCAGGATCCTTGAATTCAAGGGGGATGAAAACACCTTAGTGTGGCAGAGAACAAGTGGCAGCACTTAATTGCTGAAGACAATTGAAACAGAAATCATAATGATTTATCTGCAGAGATCTTTGTCCTCAGTTAATTGATCATGGAGTCTCAAAAAGTGAGGGAGATGAATAGTGGACTAAAGTGTTAGTGTTGGTTTGTGCAACCAGAGAAAGTCTAGGTCTGGTGACAAGAAGTCTGACTTGAAACACTGAAAAAGAGAGTGCGGTTATTCATCAGCCGGTTCCCAGACTTGAAACCCATTTACAGGCACAGAGGAGTTTGAAGAAAGGGGAGATTGGACCTTCTTGAGGAAGCACCCAGCTACACATCCAAAAGGTGTATGTAACTTTTCCCCCTTGCCTTCACCAAGGAGGCTTAAAACCATTTACTGGGATTTGGATATTGAAAAGGCTTGCAAAATTAGACATAGAGATGAAAATAGAGAAATAGATATAGATATATTATCTTTCAATAAAATGAGATCTTGCCAAAAAACTTTTTGTCATTTGTTTTGTCCACATAAAATATATGTAATAAACATCTTTATATGTCATTAAGTGCTTCTTTTATGACTGAATAAAGCTCTGCTGTATAAATATCTTTCTTGTAATTATGTATGATATTCATGTTTCCTAGGATATCCTATAGAGTTCTTTTTACCATGTTTCTTTCCTTCCCGTAATTATTTCTAAAGCATATTTTGAAATACATAGTGCATTTAGGTTACTGTAACAATTTTGCAATTATAAAGAAAGCAGCAATGAAAAGTTTACAGTGAACTCCTTACAAAAATCTCTGTTTATTTCCTAAGTATGAATTCTAAGAATTGGGCCAAAATTCACATATATGCCCACTTTTGAGGCTTATAGTACACAGCATCTTTCAAAAGGGTTTGTGGAACCCTCAGTACCTGAGAGTGTTGGTTCCTCCACAGCTTCACTAACCTTGGACAGCATCATTTTATAAATCTTTCTTTCTTTCCTAAGCAGAATGATTATTACACCGGGAATGGCAGAACCCACATAATTCCAAATTATTGCAGTAAAAATAAATTTTAGAGGCTTTTATACATTTAAGTCCAAGATTTAGGGAAAAGGCACACCCCAAGATAAGGGAGAACTCAATGAAACAGTTTCCAGGAAACCCACAAGTATTTTGAGGATACTAGAGCCGTCTTCCACTATCTGAAGAACAGAATGCACAAAAGGAATTCAATTCAGATTTTTATAAGCCCAGGTGAACACTTAGAATCTATTGGTAAAGATAATAGCAAGGAATATTACAACTTACTCTCACAAACAGGTACTTTGTTATCCCAGGCGACAGTATTGCCTACGATGATGCATGCAATAGAGGATTCACCAATGAGTCGGTATCTAGAGGCAAAGAATAATGAATGTTATATTTTAAGTTCACAGGTAATGTCCCTGCTTAGACTGCTGCTTACAAAAAAATCACAATCTTGAAGAATTCAGAACAATTTCCATTTATCAAAGAGCTATCAATTTCTTAATTTTTATGTCTGTACTTGGAATTAAAATTTTCTTTTGTATACCTTGTAAGCTGGATGGGATCTCTCTTTTTTATTACCTTAAGACACATTTTTATATAAATCTAAGGTCAATAAGATTCATCAAAGTAGAACTAAAGGAAATCCAAGCAGAACAGAAACAGCTGAACACTAATTTTATATTTTAAATGTTAAAGGAAGGGATTCTCCATTAGTATGCCCCAAAGTGTGCCATACACCTTGAAAAAAATGACACTTCTATTTGCTTCAACAAAGACTCTGTATTGTGATGGAACATTGGGCTGAACAATTCATGAGAATTGGTATACAGTAGGGCTAAACTTGATACTACTACAAATCCAGACAAATAATGTCAAATAACAGTCAAATGTTATTTGCTATAGCTAAAACATTGTCTTATAAATCAACATAAAAATAATGGCAGCACAAACTTTATTCAAACAGCAAAACAAGCCAACTGGAGCTCAAATGGAAAATGTGAAAGCAGTGGTTGCCATTTAGGCAGTGGGTAGATTCTGGCCTCCTTTTGTGGGATAGTTCCAGTGACAACTTAGTCTTCTGAGCCTTGCAATGCCATTCTGGTCTGTTTCATTCTTCTGGCTCCCTATATGTCCTCAGTGGACCCCTGCTGAAGCTGCCTGTGAGAGTGAAGGTGCTTTGCTGGGCTGCCTGGAGTCACTAGATGAAGAATGGGGAGTGATCAGCCATTGGGATGGAGAAGAAACTCTCTGGTCTGTCCTCTGGCTTCCTGGTGAGGGTGAGCTTCCCATTTTACCTGTGTTGGTGGCAACAGGGGAAGGAAGCATCTATCTAGGCTGTCTTCAGTGGCTGGGTGGAGGTCCTGAAGATATGGATCTGGGAGGTTTCTCCCACTGGTTGGAAGATCAAGAGACACCAAGCTTGGTTCACTTCCTGATCCTAAATTGGTGGCTCACTGCCATGGGTGTAGGGTCAAGAGACACTGACCCTGGGATGTTCTCTGCTACTACGACGAGGACACTGGGCCTTGTGGCATTCTTGCCATAATAGAAAATACTCTCTTGTTGCTCCCTTAAAGTTTGGGTCTTGTTATTTTGACTCTGTTAACACTGCTGCTGGCTGGTGTGATGGTGGGCATGAGATGTGTCAGCCCCCCCAGAATCTACCATTGAGAGAGCTGTTGGTGGAATAGGGGTGGAGTGGAGCCTGCTGCTTCTCATGGGTGTGGGACATGGAAGGGATAGCCTTCCTTCACCCCTGATTTCTGCCTATGTTTCTAATGTATGCATAGTGGACTATCATTGCCACTAAGAATGGGTCTCACCACTATGTCTCAGCTTGGCTTCTTCTTTCCTAGTTCTATGACCAGAGAGCAGGTCCTCTCCCCTCTGCCATTCTCTCCCCTCCCCTTCCATCCCCTTCCCTTCTTTCCTGCTCTTCCTTTCTTTCTCTGCCTGTTGCTGCTTCCAGCTTACAGTGCTTTCCAGAACAGCAATCAATATTGGAGATAAAAAAAGATCCAGGGAACTCACAATGGTGTCATTCTTTAAGTTCTGTGGACCTCAGGAATGCACCTCTTTCCAAATTTTGTGTTCCTTTTAATAGTTGTATTTGAACTATTTCTAGGGTATTTAGTTATGTGTACAGAGAGAAGCAGAGAAAAGTGAATCTTCCCATCTTTTCCCGAAACTGCAAGTTTTAGTATTAACTCTTTAAAAGCTGATTCAAAAAGTTCATACATACTCATTGTGAAAAAAAATAAAAAGGTACAGAAAATTCCACTAATGGGAAAAATTATGCTTATGTTATATTATAGAAATTAGCATAGCTAATGGTTTAGAGCAGTGCTATGTGAGAGTTTTAGTTGCATGGAAATCACCTGGGGACCCTGTGGAAATTGGTTCTGATTCAATGGGTATGAAGATTCTGCATTTCTAACAAGCTCCCAGAATATGCTGACCTTGCTGGTCTGTGAACCATTTTGGGGTGGCAAAGACTTAGAGTAAATTCTTTCAGCCTTTTCTATAAAGAGATATACACATAACATGGATATCAACTGTCACACATGAGTGGCTAAACTGGACCAGGTCCTATGATTCACGGCTGTATGAGCTGTATGAGTTCTCCTCCATCTTCTTGATTCCCATACATCCCAGGCTTCCTCCCCCACACTTCTCTCTGCTTCCACCTCTGGAGTCTGTCTCTGTTGTCTTAGGGTTGCATACTCCAGTGCATCCAACAGCAAAGCCCTGTCTTTCTCTATGTCTGTACTCTAAACGCACTTGCTCAAAGCATTTTTTTGTGTGTCATTTGGGGGTAGTTTTAGGGAGGTGTTACACTGGGGAGTGGTTGCCATTAGGCATTTATTCTCTTGCTTACTTGCCTTTCTATTCTTATTGCTCTGCAGTAACAAGCAACTTCTCCTTCCCTTGCACAGAACAGCCCCTTTGGAGATTCAACATTGTAAGATACAATGTCTATCCTAAGAGGAATTCTGGCTTATAACTTTTTTTCTATCTTCTTATGTATGTATGTATGCATCATATATATATATGGTGCATTATATATATATAATTTCATATATATATAATTTCATATATATATAATTTCAGTTGGAAATTATGTTTGACAGTTTTTATTACACTGAAGTAATATCTATTAAAATACATGTGTTAGGAAAAAATGCTTGTATTCCATTTATGATATTTACTCCTTTCGTGCTTTTAGATCAAATAAAAAATCTTGGAGTCATTCATCTTCTTTTTATTTCAACTCAATATCTGGTCCATTCAGAAATTTTGTCATCTCAGCTTTTGTAATGTATCTTGAATACAGTCATTTCTCACCTCTCTAACTGTAGTTCAGCATTTCTCAACCTATACACAGTTAACATCTTGGGCCATTAAATTTTTGATGTGAGGAGAACATCCTCATGCCAGAACATGTTCATTGTAACATGTTTCACAGCGCCCCTGGCCTCTACCCACTAGATGCCAGTAGCACCCTCTCAGCTGAGACACCAAAAGCATTTGCAGAAATTGCTAAATTGAGAACCACTGTTCCAGTCCTTCCCAGAGGCATCTTTCACCTGAACAAAAGAATAGCCCTTAACTGACTTTGCTGTTTCATTTGCCCTCCAACAACAGATCCTTCATGTGACAGCTAAAGTGAAACTTTAAAATCCCAAATCAGATCATGTTGCTCCTTTGCTTAAAATCCTCCAATGACCTGACAAACTTACTCTGAGTCCAAAGGCCTCGCTTTGGTCTGCATGACTGTCCTATATCTAGCTCTGGCTATTCTTCAGACCACTTTTCCTATCACTGTTTTTTTTTCCCACTCACTCTGTGATAGTCATACTAGTTTCCTTATAAAACTTTCACAGCTCGAATAACATTTCTCCAGGAAAGCTTTGTCGTTGTCAGAATGCGACTTTCCCATATGGCTCAGTCTCTCACTCTGTTCAAGTCTCCAAATTTTACTGACTCAGCATTACCTTCTCTGACCTCCCTCTGTCCTCTGTGGCTCTCTATTCCCTCAGTCTATATATTTTCCCGCATAGCAGTTATCATTCTCATATTACAATATTTATTTATTTATTTAGTGTCTGTTACCCCCACTATAATTTAACTTCATTAGAGATGAACTTTCTTTGGTTAACTGGTATATTCTTAATCCCTTCAACAGTTTTGAGCATAGAGTAAGTATGATTGGATTGGGTTAAAAAATCTAAATAAGTTGTTTACTATAGACTCACCTAAAACAATGACAAAGCAAGGTAAAAAGTAAAAAAAAATTAAAGTATGAAAGTAATAAAAGAAAATACTATGATCATATTAAAAGTACAAATACTTTGTCTACATGCAAAATTGATACATGTAAAAAGCATTGCTTGAGAGAAATAGCAACCCTACATAATGTCAAACTTTTAATACTCTTGGAAAATAAGCAAGTGTTAAATGTGTATGCACCTAATTACATAGCTTCAAATACAGCATAAACAAAAAAAGACAGAAATGCAACATAGAAATTGAAAAAATTGCTACATAAAGACTTCTGTCCGAGATTGAGGCATAGGTAGATACACTGTGCCTCCTCACACAACCAAAAGAAGGATCACAATAAGTTAAAAATAAAAAACAACCAGAATTGCAAGATAATCAAACTGTATGGAAGTCTAACAACAAAGGAATTAAAGAAGAAACATTCATCCAGACTGGTAGGAGAGGTAGAGACTGGCAGCTGGTGTGGAGAGGGCTCACGACAAGGAATTGGGTGGAGGATCGGGGCAGCTGGCAGCTGGTAGAGTGGGTGGTCCCACATTTGCATGCTGGTAAACCAGGAGGAATAACTAGGGAGCAATAGAGACCATGCAACCCAGGGCTCCAGTGATGGAACATAAAGCCTCAAAACCTCTGACTGAAAAAAACCTTTGGGGGTTGTGACAGTGGGGGAAATTCCCAGCCTCACAGTTGAGTTTATTGGAGAAACCCACAGGGTCCTAGAAGGTACACAAACCCACCCACCTGGGAATCAGCACCAGAATGGCCCAATTTGCTTGTGGGTAGCGGACGAAATTACTGAAAGCCGGCCCAGAGCTGAACAAATGGCATTGTTCCCTCTTGGAGACCCCCACCACATATAGCACCACAATGCAGTGACATAGGCTGCCCTATCCTGGCAAATATCTAAGGTCCCACCCCTTACTATGTAACAGGCACACTAAGACAAAAAAAAAAAAATGGCTCAAATGAAAGAACAGGCCAAAGCTCCAGGAAAAAAAACAAAACTAAGTGATAAAGAGATAGTAAACCTATCAACTTACCAGTTCAAAACATTGGTAGTCAGGATGCTCACAGAAATGATTGAATATGGTTGCAAAATAGAGGAAAAAGTGAAGGCTATTAAAAGTGAAATAGACTTCCGGCCAAATGGAGGCATAGGTAGTCGCAGTGTGCCTCCTCACACAACCAAAACTAAGGACAACAAAAATTGAGAAACAAGAAACAACCAGAACAGAGAGAAATAAACTAAACAGAAGTCTGACAACCACACATCCAGACCGGTAAGGAGCGGGGGAGTCAGAGGCCTGCGGAGAGGGGTCGAGGGGTCCTGGCAGGAAAAAGCGGTGACTAGCAGACGCGGGCGTGCAGGGCGCAGACGGCAGCTGACAGACCGGTGGCAGACCCTGGGCATGGGAGGCAACGAGCAGACCCAGTGAGGGGCACAAGGCAGCTGTTCGCAGCCACACATTTGCACGCAAACTAAGTGAAAACGGGCAGCAACACAGACCGAGCAACCCAGGGACCAGCGCCAGGAAACAAAACCTCAGAGAACCGACTGAAAACACCTGTGGGAGTTGAGGCTGGGAGATTCTCTCAGCCTCACAGGAGGCTCCTCAGGGAAACCCACAGAGTCTGAGAAAGTGCACAAGCCCACCTGCCTGGGAGCCAGCACCAGAAGGGCCCAATTTGTGTGTGGGAAGCAGCAGAGGGGACTGAAGTCCTAGAGAGAGTGGAGCAGTGCCATTGCTCCCTCTCAGACCCCGCCTCCACATACAACCTCACAACCCAGCAACTGGGGTACCCCACCCTGGTGAACACCTAAGGCTCCCCCACCCATACATAACAGCTACAAACAAACCAAAGGAAAATAAAAAAAGATGGCTCAAACAGAATTAAAATCCCCAGAGCCAATTTTTTTAAGTGACCAAGAGATAGCCAACCTATCAGATGCACAGTTCAAAGCACTGGTGATCAGGATGCTCACAGAATTGGTTGACTTTGGTTGTAAACTAGATGAACAGATGCAGGCTACGATAAGAGAAATGAAGGAAAATGCACAGGGAACCAATAGTGATGAGAAGAAAACTGGGACTCAAATCAATGGAGTGGATCAGAGGGAAGAAAGGAACAACCAAACAGAAAAGAATGAAGAAACAAGAATTCAAAAAAATGAGGAGAGGTTTAGGGACCTCCAGGACATCTTTAAACATTCCAACATCTGAATTATAGGGGTACCAGAAGGGGAAGAGGAAAAACAACAAGTGGAAAAGTTATTTGAACGAATAATAAAGGAGAACTTCCCCAATCTGGCAAGGGAAATAAACTTCCAGGAAGTCTAGGAAGGTCAGAGAGTCCCAAAGAGGTTGGACCCAAGGAGGAACACACCAAGGCACATCATAATTACATTAGCCAAAGTAAAAATGAAGGAGAGAATTCTAGAAGCAGCAAGAGATAAGGGGACAGTTACCTACAAAGGAGTTCCCATCAGAATGTCAGCGGATTTCTCAAAAGAGACCTTGCAGGCAAGAAGGGGCTGGCAAGAAGTATTCCAAGTCATGAAAGGCAAGGACCTACATCCCAGATTGCTCTATCCAGCAAAGCTTTCATTTAGAATGGAAGGGGAGATAAAGTGCTTCTCAGATAAGGCCAAGTTAAAGGAGTTCATCATCAGCAAGCCCTTATTATATGAAATGTTAAAGGGGCTTACCTAAGAAAATGAAGATTAAAAATACAAACAGTAAAAAAAGACTTCAAACTCACAGTTAGTAACAACCATACCTAAAACAAAAGCAAACTAAGCAAACAACTAGAACAGGAACAGAACCGCAGATGTGGAGTCACATGGTGGGTTAGCAACAGGGAAGTGGGAGGAGGAGAGAGGGGGAAAAGATACAGAGAATAAATAGCATAGACAATAGGTAGAAAATAGACAGGGGGAGGGCAAGAATAGTATGCAAAATGTAGAAGCTAAAGAACTTATGACACATGGACATGAACTAAAGAGGGGAATGTGGGTGGGAGGGGGTGGGGAGGGTGGAGGGGTGTGAAGGGGGAAAATGGGACAACTGTAACAGCATAATCAATAAAATAAAAAATGGGAAAAAACTAAAATAAAGAAAAATGAACAGGGAACCAATAGTGATATGAAGGAAACCAGGACTCAGATCAATGGTTTAGACCAGAAGGAAGAAAATACCATTTAACTAAAATAGAATAAATAAACAAGAATTCAAAAATAGGAGGAGAGACTTAGGAACCTCTGGTACAACTTGAAATGTTCCAACCTCCAAATCATAGGGGTACCAGAAGGAGAAGAGGAAGAGCAAGAATTTGAAAATATAATGAAGGAGAACTTCCCCAATCTGGCAAAGAAAATAGACTTCCAGGAAGTCCAGGAAGTTGAGAGAGTCCCAAAGAAGTTGGACCCAAGGAAATACACCAAGGCACATCATAATTACATTACCCAAGATTAAAGAGAAAGAAAGAATCTTAACTTAAAAGCAGCAAGAGAAATGGAGACAGTTACCTACAAAGGAATTCCCATAAGACCATCAGCTGATTTCTCAAAACCTTACAGGCAAGAAAGGGTTAGAAAGAAATATTCAAAGTTATGAAAGGCAAGTACCTACATCCAAGATGACGCTATCCAGCAAAGCTATCATTTAGAATGGAAAGGCAGATAAAGTACTTCCCAGATAAGGTCAAGTTAAAGGAGTTCATCATCACCAAACCCTTATTACATCAAATGGTGAAGGAACTTATGTTAGAAAAAGAATATGATCAAAAATATGAACAGTAAACTGACAACAAACCCACAACTATCAACAACCTAACCTAAAAAAAAAAAAACTAAGCAAACAACTAGAAGAGGAACAGAACCACAGAAATGGAGCTCACATAGAGGGTTATCAGCAGAGAGGGGGAGGGGGGGGAACAGGGGAAAAGGTACAGTGAATAAGAAGCATAAATGGTAGGTACAAAATAGACAAGGGAAGGTTAAGAACAGTATAGGAAATGTAGAAGCCAAAGAACTTATATGTACAATGCATGTACATAAACTAAAAAGGGGGAATGCAGGTGGGAGGGGGTGTGCAGGGCAGAGGGGAATAAAGAAGGGACAAATGGGTCAACTGTAATAGCATAATCAATAAAATATATTTAAAGGAAAAAATTATTAAATAAGATTTGATAGATCAAGCCTGTTTTAGAAAAGGAAGACGCTTTGCTGATCGTATAAGGATAAATTTGCTGTCAAGCTAGACAAGGACAGTATAAGAAGTGAAAATTATTAGGTCTGTCACACTCTAAGCATGAAAACAAAGGATTTTTAAACAAAATATTGTAAAACAAATCTAGCAATATAGAAAAATATTTATTATACTCTCAGACCAAGTTGGTTTCTTCACAGATATAATGTTTAATCTGTTAATGCAATTTATCATAGTAACAGATTGAAGGAGAAAAGTCATATCATCTCTAACAATACAGAAAATATGGTTGATATAACTCAAAATGCATTCAAAATAAAAATTTTAGCAAATTAAGAGTACAATATTTAAAAAGAGTAGGTAGAAAAATCCTACAGCAAACATCATATTCAATGTTGAATCATTGAAAGCTTTCTCCTAGGGATTGAGAATGAGACAAACTGCCTACTTCCAGCTTTGTGGAGGTCTCAGACAGTACAAAAATGCAAGACAAAAGAAATAAAAGGAGCAAGAACTCAAAAGAAATGAATGAAATTGTTCTTATTTGAATTTATGGTTACACTTATAGAAAATCCACAAGATTCTATAGTTAAAATATCATAACTCAAAAGACAGTTTAGTGTTTTTTGCATAGTAAAACAATATTTAAAAGTCAATTGATCAACAAAACAAACAAGCAAGCAAAATATAACTGGAGACATTGAAATAAAGAACAAACTGACAGTAACCAGAGGGGTGGGGGAGGAGTACAATGGGGGAATAAAGGGGAAGGATTGTCAAGGAACATGTATAAAGGACACATGGACACAGCCAAAGTGGGTAAGATCCACGGTGGGGCAGGGGGAATGGTGGGGGGGAAATTGAGACAACTATACTTGAACAATAAAAAATAAATAAAAATAAAAAAGATTTCATTTATTTTACTTTTAGAGAGAGGGGAAGGGAAGGAGAAAGAGAGGGAGAGACACTTCAATGTGTGGTTCCCTCTCATGCTCCCCCTACTGGGGTCCTGGCCCACAACCCAGGCATGAGCCCTTACTGGGAATCAGACTGGCTACCTTTTGTTCTCAAGCAGGCACTCAGTTCACTGAGTCACATCAGCTAGGGCTATGCAGAACCATTTCAATTTGATGTAATCCCATTTGTTTATTTTTTCCCTTTATTTCCCTTGCCCTGGGAAATATATTGGCAAAAATATTGCTTCATGGGATGCCTGAAATTTTGCTGCCTGTTTTTCACTAGGTGTTTTATGGTATCATGAACCATATTTAAGTCCTTTATCCATTTTGAGCTTATTCTGGTGTATGGTGGAAGTTGGTGGTCTAGTTTCATTTTCTTGCATGTATCGGCCCAGTTCTCCCAATACCATTATTGAAGAGACTGCTTTCACTCCATTTAGGCTCATGCCCCTTTTGTCAAATATTAATTGACCATAGAGACATGGGTTTATTTCTGGGCTCTCTATTCTGTTCCATTGTTCTATGTGTCTGTTCTTATGCCAGTACCAGACTGTCTTGATTACAGTGGCCTTGTAGTATAATTTAATATGAGGTATTGTGGTCCCTGGACTTTGTTTTTCTTTCTCAGTATTCCTGAGGCAATTTGGGTTTTTTTTTGTTTGTTTCTATGTAAATTTTTTGAATAATTATTCTTGATCTGTGAAATATGCTATTGGTATTTTAATAAGAATTGTGCTGAATCTACAGATTGCTTTGCTAGTTTGAACATTTTAATGATATTAATTTTTTCAGTCCATGAACATGGTATATACTTCCATTTATTTGTACCTCCCTCAACACCTTTCTTCATGTTCCATTATTTTCCAAGTACAGGTCTTTTTTTACATCCTTGGTTAAATTTATTCCTCAGTACTTTATTTTACTTGTTATAGTAAATGGGACTTTTTCTTAGTTTTTCTTTCTGATAATTAACTTTTGGTGTATAAGAACACCATCAATTTCTGAATAGTGACTTCGCATCCTGTCACTTTGCTGAATTCACTTATTGGGTTAAGTAGTTTTTTGGTGGAAACTATAGTGTTTTCTATGTATACTATCATGTCATCTGCAAACAATGACAGTTTTACTTCCTCCTTTCCAATTTGGATGCCTTTATTTCTTTTTCTTGTCTAATCACTGTGGTTAGATCTTCCAATACTACATTGAGTAATAGTGGTGAAAGTGGGTACCCTTGCCTAGTTCCTGATCTTAAGGGAAGCACTTTTAGTTTTTGCCCATTGAATATGATGTTTGCTGTAGGTTTTTTATATATGGCCTTTATTATGCTGAGGCATGCTCCCTCTATTCCCACTTTGTTGAGTGTTTTTATCATTAAATGGGTGCTGGATTTTATCAAATGCTTTTTTCAGCAACTATTGATATGACCATGCGATGTTTGTCTTTCATTTTGTTTATATCACATATTACAGTTATTGATTCATGAATGTTATACCATCCTTACATCCCTGGGATAAACCCCACTTAATCGTGATGTATGAACTATTTAGTGTATTGCTGGATCTAGATTGCCAATATTTTGTTGAGGATTTTAGCATCTATGTTCATCAGAGATAGTGGCCTATAATTTTCTTTCTTTCTTGTGTCTTTACCTGGTTTTAGGATAAAAATAACACTAGACTCATAAAAAGAGTTTGGGAGTTTTCCTTCTTGAATTTTTTTGAATAACAAAGCATTTTTTAATAACAATAATAACAATTGTTAACAGAGATTATTTTAATTCTTCCTTCCTATCTGGATATCTTTTTTTCCCCCCAGTTGCCCTGGCTAGAACCTCTTGTACAATGTGCTATAGGAAAATATTTCATAGCTGTGGATCATAGTAATAAACTTGAAAACCATTGTCCTTGTGAAACTTTTGCATATGTGTGTTAGGAGACACATTTAAGTATGTTTATATCTGAAATGCTTTTATAATAGCCAAAATAAAACAAAGTCTAAAGAATATAATCTCTAACAAACAACCAAGAACAAGTAAAGAAGTTGTGGTATATCCATACAAGAGAATACCATCCAAAGTGAAAATGAATTAGCCACAACCACATGGTGAGTGTTCAGAAGGAAACTGTTAAATAAAAAAGAAAGTTGCAGAGAAGTACATAGACATCATTCTATTTATACAAGGCTAAAATACATTGATTGGAATTATGCCTGGGAGAAAATAAAAAAGAAACACCAGGGGATGACAAACACAAAATTCAGAATGGTGGTTACTTCTGGAGAGGTGCTGGAGGTGGAGAAATGAGAATTGGGAAGGGCACACAGGAGATTACAAAGGTGCTAGTAATGTTTCTTATGGTGAGTAGTTTATGCAATGAAGTTTATTTTATTGTTACTATTTTAATTTTTCCCTTATGTTATTTTGTATGTATTGTTAGTAAGCAAAAAACAAAGCAAAAGGTAAGATATAAGGCAAAGCAATCTCCCTACTTCTTTCCTAAATTGGTTGTCTTCCCTAAGGATAAACCAAGAATATGTCCCCAGCAAGTCCTCACACTGTGAGTACTTCTGGACGGGCGCTATAAAATTAGATTTGCCCATCCCCCACATCTGCTCCATCATCCTAAACAAATTACTCTTTCCCACTTCCCCCTGAATCCACCATCTCCAGCTCCTGATGCTTTGAGATAACAACATATTTGTGGGTCAACTAGTGTTTGCTTCATTTACTTCTTTGGAGAGCTGGTCCCCCCATATAATGAATGCTTCACTTGGTTTTAGGTACATTCATTTGATGTGCAACAGGCACACCCCGCCCCCAATTTTCTAGCATGGGTACAGATTTTTCTTAATTTGAAAGATTTGTTTAATCATTTTAAATGCAGTTAAATGCCTGGATTGAAGTCACCACCTCCACTTAGAAATCTTATTGCTATGTTTTTAACAGACAAGTAGTTTAACTGTCCTATCTAATACTATTGTTTAGAGATTGGTTTCATAATATTTGAACTGTCACTCCCCAAAAATGCTACTGCCAACTCACCCTTCATTACAAGAGTAATTAATGATTGATCCAAACTGGGTGCCTCCAGTTATTTCCATTTTGCCATTTATGGGTTCTGGAGGAGATCCACATGATTTACCTACGGGAAAGAAGAAGAATTGGGGTGCTGGGTGTAGAATACTCTGAAAATCTCTTTGTACATAAAGACCCAATTTGGCTGTAGCTTACTGAAGAACATTTGTAGTTCCAGAGATTTTACCATATTGGGGAATTTCACAAGACTGCCACTTTCAAAAAGCAACCCCTTCCAATTCTGTCTCTTTCCCACCAGTACCCCCCAGAAAAATGTAAACTTTATTTGTTTACTCTGGGACTCAACCAGCATAAAGGTCTCAGAGCCAGGGCTTTTGTCGCTGTCTGCACTTTTCTCTCCTTCCCATTAATTTTAGTTGTGAAATGGCAGATCCTATTAAATAGAGTTTTTTTCCTCGATTGTGCCTTATAATGATAGCTTCTCAAGCAATGAACTTGTAATGAAGTTACCAGGCACTCAAAGCAGCAGGAAGCTATGACCTACAGGAATAACACTCACATCTGCTACTACTAGGGGAATTAATCAAGTCATAGGTGCCTTAGTTCCAAAATTTGAACAACTGCGTAGATCTCATGATGTTTAACTGATACAGAGGAGTTCTCAGTCCAGAGTTACTTACGTAAACAGTTTTGAGTAGGTTTTGACCAGACCGAGTTTTCTAGGCAGGTGATAAAGAAACTTCTCTTCTGGAAACCAGGGCGGCATTCATACCGCAAAGATGTTCCAATGGGAAACTCATCTGCATTAATTGGCTTTGTAGGCTTGGCTGTTTCAAAATAAGCTGGAGGGCTGCATTGACCTGAAGATCAAGATCACAGTGACATCAAAGATAATGGAGGAACTTCTGCTCCACCTCATCTCTTCTCCCACATGCCTCAAAGATATGATCAAAGAAGAAAATGAACACTTTAATAATGGTGAGAGGATTGCTTACCTTAGCAGTAACTTTAGAAATGAGCTTTTTAAATCAATATCTACCCATTTAAAAAGTCCATGCTGGCCCTGTGTGGCTCAGTTAGTTGGAGTGTCTTCCCATACACCAAAAGTTTGCAGGTTCAATCCTCAGACAGGGCACTTACCTGGGTTGTGGGTTCGATCCCTGGTCAGGGCGCATATGGCAGGTAACCCATCAATGTTTCTGTCTCACATTGATGCCTCTCTCTCTTTCTCTCTCAAATTAATAAATATCCATGCTATTTTGAAGGCAATTAAGATATATCTATATCCATATCCTTATCTATCTATAATCTACCTATTTCATCTGTGTCTATATCTAATCTATCTATTCTTTCTTTGAAGGGGAAATTAATTAATAGCTTCACATTTTAGTCAGTCAGGAAGTCCTAGGCTCTGGCTTCATCTATTCCATCCTCCTGTGTAATAAAAAAAAAATCTCATTCATTTCCCCATCCATCTTCACTCTCAGGAGACCACCCAGAACTGATGGGACTGTAAGCCTGATCTCTGGCCTTCAGTAGCAGTCACGACTGTTAAATGATGTTGCCAAGCCAATTACATCAGCAAAGGAAAATTCAGCACAGGCTTTGTATACAAAGCTCAAGAACTAAAGCTAAAGCTATACATTATGAGGGCATATATTTTATAATGCATATTTTGAATTAAATATTAGACAAAATTACTTCCCCTAAGACTTAAGAGATTTAAATTAAAATAATAAAACACCACTTAGAGTTAAATGACATGTAGTTAGGAAGAAATATTTGTTAGAAAAGTATCATTTTACATTAGAAATTTTAGAAATATGTTCTCTTCTGTTTTGATTAATCTTGTTTCTCCCTACACACTCTATTAATTAATTCAAATAATGGAGGGTAGATTGAGACTGATCATTTAATTTTATTAGGATTTAAATAATCACATTTTGGATTTATCAATTTGCTCTTATCTTTACTTCATCTTTACTGATATTTTCTTGAATTTCCTGAGCTTGATGAAAAAATAAATTTCTTAAGATGGTAACTTAGACTTCTTTTATTTTCAGCTTTTCATAATTTCTAAAATATATGTTCAAGTTATTATTTTATTCTGAGGATAGGTTTCCAGTGTACAACTGCATATTTTCAGTTTTATCAATTCAAGATATTTGGAAATGGCCACTGTGATTTCTTCTTGACTCATGGTTTATTTAGCAATGTTTTTGTACAATTTACAAACATTTGAGGACATTTTTAATATTTTATTTATTTATGTTTTATTTTAGAGAAAATGGAAGAAATGGAGAAAGAGAGGGAGGAAATCATTGATATGAAAGAGAAACATCAATCGGTCACCCTCGCATATGCCTCAATGAAGGGCTGGGTCTGCAACCCAAGAATGTGCCCTGACTGGGAATCAGACTGGCAACCCTTTGCTTCCAGGGACAGATGCTCAAACGACTGAGCCATGCCAGTCAAGACTGAGGCAATTTTTAGCTGTAGATTTATTATAGAGTTTTGAAATTGATTGATGCTTGTATGTCTCAGCATCTGGTCAACTGATGTAACATACCATACGTGTTTGTAAAAAGGGTGTGTCTATAGTAGTGTACCAACTACCACAGTGTTTTGGGTATGCCAGTGAGGCCAAATCAGTAGTTAATCATATTTGCCAAAATCTTCCGGATACTTACTGATTTGGGGTGGGGGTGGTCTACTTATTGTTCCAGATGCTAAAGTAACTACCAGATGTGTTAAAATATCCCATCCTATTGTATATTTGTCTTATTTCTTTTTCTAATTCTATTTTTATTATATTTTATGGCAGACTATGTCTAGTAATGAATTTGCCTCCAATTCTACTTTGTATACTTTATTGTAAGACCATTAGAAAAGAAATAATATTTTAGATTTAATCCTCAATATATCAACCATATGTTAAATATAAACACAAATGATAATTTAAAGACAAAAACTGTCATAATTCCTCATTTGTCATAACAGTTTTCTTTGGGGTACAGGAAAGGGTGGGGTTGGGTGGAAGTGGGGAAAGGAAGAAAATGCAGGAACAACTGTAACAGCATAAACAATAAAAAATATAATTTTTTTAAAAATCAGCTTTCTTTGGTTTGTTTTTGCATGGTATATTTTCCATCCTTATACATTCATCCATTCTGTCTCTGAACATGTATAATGTTTCTTTTGTATGTACTGTATAGTTTTTTATTTTTACTCATTATGATAGAGGTTCCCAAATTCAATCAGTTCACAGCACTCTTAGGGTCTCAGTAATTTTTTCATGTCATTCTTAGTCAAAAAAGAAACACTTAACAGTTCCCTTTGTTAGACAATTAGGTCCAAACAACTTAATAAGTCTTGTTCCCACTACAATTTTATAATGGGATGTTGCATACTGCTCAAATTCTCAAACCTTGGCATCAGATTGTGAACTGCCACTTTACTTACCTTTCAATATAATCTTTTTTTTATAAAGATTTTTTTAAGATTTTATTTATTTATTTTTTAGAGAGGGAAGGGAGGGAGAAAGAGAGAGAGAGAAACATCAATGTGCGGTTGCTGGGGGCCGTGGCCTGCAACCCAGGCATGTGCCCTAACTGGGAATCGAACCTGCGATGCTTTGGTTCGCAGCTCGCGCTCAATCCACTGAGCTACGCCAGCCAGGGCTCAATATAATCTTTATTTGGTACTTCTTCTTTTTCACAACCACTGCTGAAAACACAGCTTTGCAAAGATCTGATGTCATCAAGAAAAACCTACTGCAATCTAATGTATCCCAGAAGAACATTGAGCTAGTAGTTTATACAGTATCTGACAGATACTTAGTATTGCTGTGGTTCCGTTGAAAACTTAAAATATCCCATAGGTCCTCTGTGAGTTCATGGAAGCTCCCAGGGTACCTCAGTTTGGGAAATGCAGCAGTATGACAATCTATGTCTTTAGAGTGAAGTTATCTGTTTATATTTAATATAATTGGTGATACACTTGGGATCCCAGCTGTCATCTTACTATTTGCTTTTAATCTGTCTTACATTTTTATTCTTTTCTATTTTGCCTTCTTTGTGACTATCAATTAGAGTTATTATTATATTGTTATTTTTATCATGTTATTAGTTACATGTTCTTTTTATTGTTTGTATAAAGAGAACATGCATTCTTAGCATATTAACATGTAATTAACCATTATTTCCCCAATAATGCAAGAAGCATGGAAAATGCTAACTCCACTTCCTTCCTTCCTGTCATTCGTTCTATCATGATCATATATTGAAATACTATACATATTTTAACTCTCTCTAGTCCTATTCAATGTACACACTGCAGGTTGTTGGGCTATAACCATTTGCTACCAAGCCAGACCCTAATGGTAATGGATTCCCTCAGCAAGCTCAATTAAGATTTTGAAAACCTATGTAGAAATGTGTGTCAGGCTAAATAATGAGCTCCCAAAGACATGTATACCCTAATCCCTGGAGCCTGTGAATGTTACATAACATGGCAATAGTGCTTTGCAAATGTGATTAAGAATCTTGAAATGGGAAGATCATCCTGGATTGCCTGTGTGAGCCGTAGATATAATCACAAAGGTGTTTGTAAGAGGGATGCAAAGGATCAAAAGAGATGAAAGAAAGATTTGAGAATGCTGCATTGCTAGCTTTGAAGGCAGAGAAAGGGACCACAAGCCCAAAGACTATAGGCAGACTCTGGAAGATAGGAAGAGCAAGGAAACTGATCCTGTCCTGGAGTCTCCAGAAGGAACACAGCCCTACTGAATCATTTTAGATTTGACTCCCTGAACTGTAAGAGAATATATTTCTGTTGCTTTAAGCCAGCAATTTTCAACCTTTTTTACCTCATGGCACATATAAACTAATTACTAAAATTATGTGGCACACCAAAAAATTTTTTTGGCCGATCTGACAAAAAATGGGTATAATTTTGATTTATTCACACCATATTACTATTGTGTTGGCTGTTGTCATTTTTTTTTTGAAATTTGACAATCTAAGGGAAAAAAAGTCAATGCCCTTGACTAAACAGTCAGGCACTGCATGTTTTAAAAATTCAGCATGCCAGTGTGTCTCTTGTGGCACGCTGGTTGATCACTGCAGCTTTAAGGCATTAAGTCTACGGTGATTTGTCACAGCAGCATTAAGAAATTAATACCAAAGATGATGGAATATGGTGTTAAAAGCTTTGAATTCATAGAGACCTAGCTTTGAGCTTACTCGTTCTGAAGTCTTTCCCCTGCTGCTTAATTTCATTAAGCTCCGTTTCATCTTCAGAAAGCTGATGATAATATTTACCCAGTAGGTTTGCTGGTAGAGTCAAAATGCAAAGCATTTAGTAGCACCTTACACATAGAAGGCACTTGAAAAATAGTAGTATAGTTATTATTCATAGAAAAGAAAATGTAAACAGGAGATTTGAATATTCTGAAAAGGTAGGCTCGCTTTGTTGCCAAGAGTTATTTAATGTACGTGTGTAGAACTACTTTGGAATAAGCCAGTTTTGCTGGGAAAGCACTGGAGGAGCAGTGACCAGGATCTCAGAAGCTTTCCTGAGTATGTAGACGAGTAAATACCTGCAAGTAAAAGCCTTCACTCATATGATAATGTGTTTTTGATGTCTTCAGAAATGGCCAAACTGTTTCCCAAAGTGGTTGTATTGTTTTACCGGAGAGCAGAATGTGACAGTCCGATTACTTCACCTTATTTCAAACACTTGGTACGGTTGGTTTAAAAAACGTTAGCCATTCCAGAAGGCATATTTTGTCATTGTAGTTTTGTTTTGTTTTTTTCTTGAATGACACAGTCCACTCTCAAATCCTTCTGATTCAAACCTTCCATTCAAGGCAGGTTGATTTATTTTTGTTACAAGCTCAACTTATTCCTGATTACTTCCACATCTGTTCAAGGATGAGCTGCCAACCTAGAGAACACTCTGCCCCCCAGTCTACATATTGTCCTTGGTACTCAAGGGACCTGCAAGGGTTTTGGTTAAGCAACCCTGTCAGTTCAAGGAAAAAAAATCATGCACTGTCAAATATTTATATACCTCATGCTTAAATATAAGTATATATTGTATAAAATAAACATATTGTATATTACACCTGGTAATGTATATATTATATATACACAAATATATACGATATAATATGTATATTATATACCATTAATTTATAATATATAATGTGGCATATGGTATATATCATATATTAAATAAATTAATATTACATACTATAACAGTATTACATTATGCATATAAACAATATATACAAACTATAACTCATGGTATATATTATAATATATATTATATAGCTTAATAAAGCTATTATATATAATGACATAGTTATAATGTATAATGTAATATATATGTTAATGTTATGTATTATAAATATAACATAATTCAAGTATATAAACATGTCATATAACAGAAATATAATTTTATGTTGTT